>JAJIBD010003432.1:0-166249 GCA_021461705.1 Cryptotis parvus | reverse complement strand
CCCCAGCCCCAAATGGGAGGAGCTGGGCTGTGAGTGGACTTGCCATCTTTCCGTCCTGGCAGGAACGTGGATGGACATGAAGGCTGGAGGGTGGTTTGGGAGCCAATGGCTTGAGGTGGTTGCATGGTCTCCAGTCAGAGCCAGAGACCCATAGTCAGTGCTCGAGGCATGCCCTGGGTGGTCCCACAACCCTGACACGCCTGGATCTTTCTGGATCTTTCTCTGTCTTTGGTTTCCTCAAGTTTTTCTAATATGTGTTATGGAACAGTTGTCCAGGCATTCAGGCTCTCTTGGGATGCCAGTTTGGTCTTTGGGGCCAGCACTGGCCCTGGACTAGAGGAGAAAATGCATCTAGGGACCCCTATGTAGTGTGGGCTCTTCGAGGGAGGAGGTGGGGGGTGTGGGGGGGGACCCCTCAGGTGGTTTAGGCTCTTAGGCGGGGAGGAGATGTGTGGTGTGGGGACCCCTCAGGTGGTTTGGGTTTTCTAGGAGGGAGGAGATGTGGGGTGTGGGGGACCCCTCAGGAAGTACAGCCTGGCAGCCTCCCCACCCCCAACCATTATCTAGGGGGCAAATGGAATTTCATTTGTTGGCAAATATTTCCTGGATAAAACCAGCACGCTCTACTTCATTTACTTACTTACTTAATTTATCTATCTATCTATCTATCTATCTATCTATCTATCTATCTATCTATCTATCTATCTATCTATCCTATCTATCTATCTATCTATCTATCTATCTATCTATCTATCTATCTATCATCTATCTGTCTGTCTGTCTGTCTGTCTGTCTGTTTTTGCTTTTTGGGCCACGCCCCGGCGATGCTCAGGGGTTCCTCCTGGCTCTGCACTCAGGAATTACTCCCTGGTGGTGCTCAGGGACCATATGGGATGCCGGGGGATCGAACCCGGGCCAGCATGGGCCGGCGCGTGTGAGGCAAACTCCCTACCCGCTGCTTACTTTAGATTCATTTGTCACCTCAGAGCTTTGAAAAGTGCCTCGTAAGACTAGTTGCTGCGGTAACCAGGTTCCAGGTTTCTTTGAAGGGAAGGACCATTTCCTAGGAAAGTCAGGTTTCTTCAGCAGGGTTGGTCTCTGCCTCTTACCTTTGAAATCCGTCCGGGAAGGTGACGGGAGCCGCTCCCAGGTCACAGATGGGCGCCGTCCTTTTCTGGCACGTCCCAGGCCCTTCCCGGCGGCCGCATGGAGGGTCTGCGGCAGCCGGGCAGCGTTCGGTGCACAAGAGGGCAGTGTTTGCTTGCGGTCCCGGACGGGAGGCCCAGTGTGAGGTGAGCGGGTCAGTGCAGTCAGAAAGGCCGTGGCGTCTTCAGACAAAATCAACCTTGAGCCTGGCCCGATGGCCCTGGCCACTCACCGCCAAAGCTCCTGGCCCCTGCAGATCGCTGCCGCCTTCTTACTTCCTCAAAGTAAAGTTTCTCTCAACGTTTTTTATTATTATTTTTTAATCAATGAGAATATGGTCTGCCCGCCTTGTGCCTGCAGCGGAAGAGGTTAAAAGGTGTGGTGGGAAGTGGAACTGCTCCCTCCCAAACAGAAAACCAGAGAGGAAGGGTGCCAGGGGTCAAATGCAGGGTTAGCCCCTTGTCGCGTCGATGTGAGTATGATCTGGCGTTGCTTTGGAAGCATTAGGCGCCGGGGGAGAGAGCAGGGTCCAGCCCTGCTTAGCGGGCGGCGCCTGCTTCTGCCACTCGGCAGGTCCCCTGAGCACGGAGCCTCCGCGAGGTGGCCTGCAGTCAGCACCCCGTCCACTCTTTCTGCACAAGGTCTTGCATCAGGCCAAAGCCAGGGGTGGCCAGGAGAGAAGTCCAGTGCTGTTAGGGAAGGGGTGGGACACTCCAGGCGGCACCGTGGACGTGGGGTTCAGCTGCGCCTGCTCTGGGGCGTGGGGGTTCCCCACACCCTCACTCCTCAGCGCTGTTTTCCTGGAGCAGCTTCAGAGCCAGAAAGACACTTTTGTGCATCTCCACTTTCCCCTGTGCTGGAATTGGGGCCTCACGCTTGTCCCCCCGCGCTTCCCCACTTGTAATGATCGACATTCAAACCCACAGCGCTTGATGGGTCACAGCAGGAATGGCGGATCCTTCCGGCCTGAGGAGGAAGCGCTAGGGTGCGTGTGTCCTCAGAAGGGACTGGCCTGCCTGTGGGCCGTGGAGCCTCTGTGCCGCCCATGGCGTTCAGGTGGTCTGTGAGAGAAAAGAGTGTGCGACCGGAGAAGGTAGGAGGGGCCAGAAGGGAAGGGAGTGGGGGGATTTGGCAGTTCCTTTATTAAAGTCTTCGCTCGGCCCCTCTGAGTCTCGATAGCAAAGCAAAAAATTAAATCTAGCGGGGGTGGGGCGTGGAGGTGCCACGTGGCCACCCCTGTCCTCTGAGAGTCAGAGTGGTGGAGAAAACCTGGCTTCCCAGGCTTGGCCTTCTGTGGAATCAGATGTCTTTTTCCGCTCTTTCCTAATCCCACGAGTGTCTGAGCGAGGCGCTGCTGGCCCACTCTGGAGTGTGCTGGCGTCCAGCCTCTTGTGGTTCTGTAGATTCGTGGATCTGTGGACCTGTGGCATCTCGTAGCACTGGAGCTTGACAGCCGGAGTGAGGGGAGCCATGGGTGGCCTTCCCGTCCGCCTCCCCCACGAGCTCCTGTCCTGGCTCTGATTAGCCAGGTCTGCGGTGAGAGGAAGGGCTTTGCGCTGCAGGCCTTCCACAGAGACTCACGCCATGTTTTTCCAGGAACATAATTTCTGAAAAAAAAAAAATGCCGGAACCCCTCCATTTCCAAAGGGAGCCTCGTTTGTAAGAGGAATGAAAAGTTGTTTCTGCGGGTGGATTCCCGGTTGTTTTCCATCTCCTCTCTCCCTAAGGCAAAGCTGGCAAGTGGGACGCTGCACAGGATGTTCCTCGGCAGTCATTTCCAGTCAGATTCTTGAATGCCGTGTACACTCCGGTCACCGTCAGCTCATAATGGAGCAAAATTGAGTGAGAATTCCTGCAAGGAAAGACGTGAACAGCACAGCGGAGAGATGTGATGGAGATAGAGCGCATTCTGTGAGAAAGTATTTCCAGTGCTATCTGTGAAATTCAGATTGAATAACCATTCTGGAGTGCTCCCTTTAAAAAGACTTCCCTTCCACAAGCGGTGCAGGCTGAAGTAAATACCAATAATTTTTATTTTCCTTCTTCTTATCAGTCCTCCTGAAATGTTCCCACTGCCTCGCCTATCTGGTCTTTTCAAGTGAGCATCAAGTGATTAGTGTCAGCTTCCAATTTGAATTATGATCCACATTTCAGGACACAAATGGCGCCTCGTGGCTACATGGGAATGTGATTATCAATAGTTACCAATCCTGGGGAGATGGAGGAAATGCAGCTCCCCGCCCTGTGGAGAAGGGGCGCCTGTGCTGTGCGGCGGCGGCGGGACTGTGGCCCCCTGGCATGGTTCTCTCTCGGGGATGCGTGCGAGAGACCTTGTTCTTCCTGAGGGCTGGCCTCTGCCCCTCAGGCCTGCCCTGTCCCTAAGGGCAGGAGGGGCAGTGGGCGTCCCACTGGCCTCAGGCCCCACCTGCCAGCCCAGAACACAGCCAGACACCAGTGACGTGTGCTGTCATCACGAGTGATGGCCGGTTGGACATGCAGAGGCCCGGGGGGCCCAGGGGTCCTGGTGGTCGCATTCTTCCCCGTCATCTTTAAATTTGAGTTATCCCCTTTTGTAGGGGATATTTTGGAGTGTCAATAAGAAATATTGACGTTTGCACCCCGTAGGCTTCTATGGTTGATGGTGAGGCTGCCTGAGAAACGGCTGCTGCTGGGGGACGCTGGAGCCAGCTCAGACTTTGCCTTCAGAGCTCCGTGAGGCCTAAGTCTCAGTGGCGTCCAGGCCCTGGGCTCCAGGGCCGTGGGGTGGCGGGGATTGGCCTGAGGGGGTGCTATTGGCAGCTCCCTTCTGGGCCCTTAGGTTATTCACCTGTTAAGAAACCCAAGAGGAGTTTTCTCCACTCAAGCCTGCCCTAGAGAGCTGCCGGGCGGGAGCAGGAGCTGGGAGCTGGGGAGCACTGTCCGGCAGGTGAGTGGACACGGTCCCTGTCCCCGACACGATACTTGCTCTGAAGTCTGACGCAAGTGCACAAGCCCCACAGTGCTGCTTGGGGAGTGTCGGGCCCCTGCTCTCCACATAACCACCAGCAGGAAGGAGCAACCCCGCGAGGAAATGAAATTCTTGAATTTTTTAAGGCAAAGAAGAGGAGGGGAGAAAATAGATTCATTGTTTGACTTGGCCGCTCCACAGGCTGCAGTGCTCTGCCGGCCTCTCCTGTCCAACGTCATCATGGACCTTCTTTTCTTTCTCTTTCTTTTCTGCTCCCCGCACCTCCCCCTCCTACGCCCCCCCCGCTCCTACTGGTACTGCAACCACACCCCCGTTTCTCGGAGTTCTGTTCTGAGGCTGCGGTTTAACTCATACTCCGGAGATGCTTGTAAGGACGGTTTCCTTGGGCTGCCTGGTGTCTCGGCATTTCCTGTGGCATTTCAAAGGAAGGTGCCAGGTATTGCCCCATGGCTCGTTGTGGGGGGCTGGTCAGGCTGGTGGGAGCACTGGGAAGAGGAGGCGTGGCCCGCCCGGCGTGTCCTCTCAGGGTCCTTGTCACGGAGGCGGGCTGTGGGGTGATGAGAAGTGCTGTCCGAAAGTGAGCAGGGTTTGAGGGAGGTGGACGTCCCTCAGCCATAGTCGGAAGCTGTGGACTGACTGACCTCTGGCGTCCCAGCAAGTGGAGGCTGCAGACTCTAGGAAGCTCAGGGTGTGGGGTTGGTCCTGCTCAAAAGCAACATTATCTGGGCCCATCACCTCTGGGGGTCCCAGAAGCAGCCGGTTGAGACTCGCCCATCACACTAGCCACCATTTTCGCTGTCCGGACGCTGGGAAACTGCCTCATGACCAGATTAACAGAGCAAAACCAGTTCGAGCCCAGGTAGGCGGCTCCCAGAAGCGGAATCACTGGGAATTCCTCAGATGGAGTCAGGGGTCGGCCATTCCCTCTCCATTTTGCCGAACCTGGTGGCCGCCCAGGAGCTGCCCTGAGGCCACCAGCCATAGCATGAAGAGCCTCACAAGCGGCTGGGGAGGCTGGAACTCGGCTCGCCCGGGCCCAGCTGACTATGGGGCTCCCAGGAGGGCAGATGGGTTTTGGGAGTGGGCCCATCGCCTCTGGGGGTACCGGAAGCAGCCGGATGAGACTCGCCCATCACACTAGCCACCATTTTCGCTGTCCGACGGCTGGGAAACTGCCTCACGACCCGGATTAACAGAGCAAAACCAATGCCTTTTAATGCACTGCATTCCACGAAGAGCAGGAAAGTTTGGCGGGAGGGAGAGATAAAGAGGAGAGAAAAGACATACAGAACCCACCAAGTAGTTGAGGTGTGGGAGGGGGGAGGGAGGTGGGGACATTGGTGATGGGAGATGGGTTTGGGTGGAGGGATGGGTGTTGGAACACTGTAGAACCAAAACTCTACATGAGCATCTTGCAGTTGTATGTCTAAAATGGTGTAATAATATTTGGGGGAAATAATAAAATAAAAATTAAATTTAAAAAAAAAAGCAACATCATCTTGTCCAGCACCACCTGCCCAGCAGCCCAGACTGGTGCCAATTCCGGGCCATGGCCCTGTTTTCCTGGAGAGCAAGCTCAGTGCCAAGTCCATGCAGGGAGCCCAGGTCAGCCTTGGCAGCCACGATGTGCTCTTGACGCCGTGACCCAGATTTACACGAGGCCCGTGACATCTGTCACCTGCTGCCTTTTGAGGAGCAGAGAGATGGGCTCAGTGGTTAGCTTGTGACATAGCCGTGCTTTGCGCCTCAGGACCTTGTCTTCAGGGGGATGCAACGCACAGTACAGAACCCGTGCACACGGTACTTATGTCCGTGGGGGAGACCGCACACACGGTGCTTATGTCTGTGGAGACCCGCACACACGGTGCTTATGTCCGTGGGGGAGACACGCACACACGGTGCTTATATCTGTGTGGAGACCTGCACACCGGGTGCTTATGTCTGTGTGGAGACCCGCACACACGGTGCTTATGTCCGTGGGGAGACACGCACACCGGTGCTTATATCTGTGTGGAGACCCCGCACACCGGTGCTTATGTCCGTGGGGAGACACGCACACACGGTGCTTATATCTGTGTGGAGACCTGCACACACGGTGCTTATGTCTGTGGGGAGACCCGTGACACGGTGCTTATGTCTGTGGGGAGACCCGTGACACGGTGCTTATGTCTGTGGGGAGACCCGTGACACGGTGCTTATGTCTGTGGGGAGACCCGTGACTCGGTGCTTATGTCTGTGGGAGACCCGCACACATGGTGCTTATGTCTGTGGGGAGACCGCACACACGGTGCTTAAGTCCGTGGGGAGACCCGTGCAAACGGTGCTTATGTCTGTGTGGAGACCCCGCACACACGGTGCTTATGTCTGTGGGGAGACCCGTGACACGGTGCTTATGTCTGTGGGGGAGACCCGTGACACGGTGCTTATGTCTGTGTGGAGACCCGCACACGCAGTGCTTATGTCCGGGGGAGACCGCACACGGTGCTTATGTCTGTGGGGAGACCGCACCCACGGTGCTTATGTCTGTGGGGAGACCGCACACGGTGCTTATGTCTGTGGGGGAGACCCGTGACACGGTGCTTATGTCTGTGGGGAGACCGCACACACGGTGCTTATGTCTGTGGAGAGACCGCACACACAGTGCTTATGTCTGTGGGGAGACCCGCACACAGGGTGCTTATGTCTGTGGGGGAGACCCGTGACACGGTGCTTATGTCTGTGGGGGAGACCGCACACACGGTGCTTATGTCAGTGGGGAGACCCGTGACACGATGCTTATGTCTGTGTGGAGACCCGCACACACGGTGCTTATGTCCGTGGGGGGAGACCCACACACACGGTGCTTATGTCTGTGGGGAGACCTGTGACACGGTGCTTATGTCCGTGGGGAGACCCGCACACACGGTGCTTATGTCCGTGGGGAGACCGTGACACGGTGCTTATGTCTGTGAGGAGACCCGCACACACGGTGCTTATGTCCGTGGGGAGACCCGTGACACGGTGCTTATGTCCGTGGGGAGACCCGCACACACGGTGCTTATGTCCGTGGGGAGACCCATGACACGGTGCTTATGTCTGTGGGGGAGACCCTCACACCACGGTGTTTATGTTCAGTGGGGAGACCCGCACACACGGTGCTTATGTCCGTGGGGAGACCCGTGACACGGTGCTTATGTCTGTGGGGGAGACCCTCACACACGGTGCTTATGTCTGTGGGGGAGACCCGCACACACGGTGCTTATGTCTGTGGGGAGACCCGCACACACGGTGCTTATGTCCGTGGGGAGACCCGTGACACGGTGCTTATATCTGTGGGGAGACCGTGACACGGTGCTTATGTCTGTGGGGAGACCCGCACACACGGTGCTTATGTCTGTGGGGGAGACCCGTGACACGGTGCTTATGTCTGTGGGGGGAGACCCGTGACACGGTGCTTATGTCTGTGTGGAGACCCACACACGGTGCTTATGTCTGTGGGGAGACCCGCACACGGTGCTTATGTCCGTGGGGAGACCCGCACACACGGTGCTTATGTCTGTGGGGAGACCCGCACACGGTGCTTATGTCTGTGGGGAGACCCGCACACATGGTGCTTATGTCTGTGGGGGAGACCCGTGACACGGTGCTTATGTCTGTGGGGGAGACCCGTGACACGGTGCTTATGTCCGTGGGGAGACCGCACACATGGTGCTTATGTTCGTGGGGAGACCCGCACACACGGTGCTTATGTCCGTGGGGAGACCCTCACACACGGTGCTTATGTCCGTGGGGAGACCCTCACACGGTGCTTATGTCTGTGGGGAGACCCGTGACACGGTGCTTATGTCCGTGGGGGGAGACCCTCAAACACGGTGCTTATGTCTGTGAGGGAGACCCCGCACACACGGTGCTTATGTCCGTGGGGGGAGACCCCGTGACACGGTGCTTATGTCCGTGGGGGAGACCCGCACACACGGTGCTTATGTCCGTGGGGAGACCCGTGACACGGTGCTTATGTCTGTGGGGGAGACCCTCACACACGGTGCTTATGTCCGTGGGGGAGACCCGCACACGGTGCTTATGTCTGTGGGGGAGACCCGCACACACGGTGCTTATGTCCGTGGGGAGACCCGCACACACGGTGCTTATGTCTCAGGGGAGACCCGCACACACGGTGCTTATGTCTGTGGGGGGAGACCCGTGACACACGGTGCTTATGTCCGTGGGGGAGACCCTCACACACGGTTCTTATGTCCGTGGGGAGATCCGCACACACGGTGCTTATGTCTGTGGGGAGACCCGCACACACGGTGCTTATGTCCGTGGGGAGACCCTCACACACGGTGCTTATGTCCGTGGGGAGACCCGCACACACGGTGCTTATGTCCGTGGGGAGACCCGTGACACGGTGCTTATGTCCGTGGGGGAGACCCGCACACCACGGTGCTTATGTCCGTGGGGGAGACCCGCACACACGGTGCTTATGTCCGTGGGGAGACCCGCACACACGGTGCTTATGTCCGTGGGGAGACCCGCACACACGGTGCTTATGTCCGTGGGGAGACCGCACACACGGTGCTTATGTCCGTGGGGGGAGACCCGCACACACGGTGCTTATGTCTCTGAGGAGACCCGCACACACGGTGCTTATGTCTGTGGGGAGACCCGTGACACGGTGCTTATGTCCATGGGGAGACCCGCACACACGGTGCTTATGTCTGTGGGGAGACCCGCACACGGTGCTTATGTCCGTGGGGAGAGCCGTGACACGGTGCTTATGTCTGTGGGGAGACCTGCACACATGGTGCTTATGTCCGTGGGGGAGACCCGCACACATGGTGCTTATGTCTGTGGGGAGACCCTCACACACGGTGCTTATGTCTGTGGGGAGACCCGTGACACGGTGCTTATGTCTGTGGGGAGACCCGCACACACGGTGCTTATGTCTGTGGGGAGACCCGCATACACGGTGCTTATGTCTGTGGGGAGACCCGCACACACGGTGCTTATGTATGTGTGGAGACCCGCACACACGGTGCTTATGTCTGTGGGGAGACCTGCACACACGGTGCTTATTGATGGGATAACCCTGCACACACAGTGCTTATCTGACGGGTGACCCGCACACACGGTGCTTATGTGACGGGTGACCCCCGCACACACGGTGCTTATCTGTGTGTGACCCGCACACACAGTGCTTATCTGACAGGTGACCCCCACACAGGGTGCTTATCTGATGGGGTGACCCCGCACACACAGTGCTTATCTGACAGGTGACCCCCCCACACACGGTGCTTATCTGACGGGGTGACCCGCACACACAGTGCTTATCTGACAGGTGACCCCGCGCTGCAAAGGTGCTTATCTGACAGGTGACCCCGCGCACACAGTGCTTATCTGACAGGTGACCCCGCACACACAGTGCTTATCTGACAGGTGACCCCGCACACACGGTGCTTATCTGACGGGGGTGACCCGCCACACGGTGCTTATCTGACAGGTGACCCCGCACACATGGTGCTTATCTGATGGGTGACCCGCACACACGGTGTTTATCTGACGGGTGACCCCGCGACACACGGTGCTTATCTGACGGGGTGACCCCGCACACACGGTGCTTATCTGACAGGTGACCCCCTCACAGGGTGCTTATCTGATGGGGTGACCCCAGCACACGGTGCTTATCTGACGGGGTGACCCGCACACACGGTGCTTATCTGACAGGTGACCCCGCACACACATGGTGCTTACCTGACAGGTGACCCCGCACACACGGTGCTTATCTGACGGGTGACCCCCACACACTGTGCTTATCTGACGGGTGACCCCGCACACACAGTGCTTATCTGACGGGTGACCCCCGCACACACGGTGCTTATCTGACAGGTGACCCTGCACACACGGTGCTTATCTGACAGGTGACCCCGCACACACGGTGCTTATCTGACGGGTGACCCTGCACACACGGTGCTTATCTGACGGGTGACCCTGCACACATGGTGCTTATCTGATGGGGTGACCCCCGCACACACGGTGCTTATCTGACAGGGTGACCCTGCACACATGGTGCTTATCTGACAGGTGACCCCGCACACACGGTGCTTTTCTGACGGGTGACCCCGCAGACATGGTGCTTATCTGACGGGGTGACCCGCACACACGGTGCTTATCTGACGGGTCACCCCACACACACGGTGCTTATCTGACAGGTGACCCCGCACACACGGTGCTTATCTGACAGGTGACCCCTTACACAAGGTGCTTATCTGACGGGGTGACCCGCACACACGGTGCTTATCTGACGGGGTGACCCCACACACACAGTACTTATCTGACGGGTGACTCCGCACATACGGTGCTTATCTGACAGGTGACCCTCACACACGGTAAGCTTATCTGACGGGGTGACCCCCCGCACACACGATGCTTATCTTACAGGTAACCCCGCTACACGGTGCTTATCTGAGAGGTGACCCCGCATACATGGAGCTTACCTGAGGGGCTCGTATCCCTGGTGTCTTCTCTCAGTTGGGAGCTGCGGTTCCTGAGTGATGTATGGCCAGATTGTTGATTGTTGAGTTGCCCTGGGCCACAGCTAGTGATGGTATAGGGCCAACCACAGGAGTGGTTGGGTGGGTGGGGTTGGGGGGGTTGTGCTGACGTTAATCTGAGACTGGGTTTCACTGGGAATGGGGGTGGAACCGGGAACCGCTGAACCCTGAGCCTCTGCTTCAGCCTTTAAAGCCTGTCCCTGGCCCAGAATGAGTCCATCTTCTCTTCTCTCCTCTCCTCTCCTCTCCTCCTCCTCTCCTCTCCTCTCCTCTCCTCTCTCCTCTCCTCTCCCTCTCCTCTCCTCTCCTCTCCTCTCTCCTCTCTCCTCTCCTCTCCTCTCCTCTCCTCCTCTCCTCTCCTCTCCCTCTCCTCTCCTCTCCTCTCCTCTCCTCTCCTCTCCTCTCCTCTCTCCTCTCCTCTCCTCTCCTCCTCTCCTCTCCTCTCCTCTCCTCTCCTCTCCTCTCCTCTCCTCTCCTCCTCTCCTCCTCCTCTCCTCTCCTCTCTCTCCCTCTCCCTCTGGTCTCCTCTCCCCTCCCCTCCCCTCCTCTCTCCCCTTCCCTCCCCCTCCCCTCTCCTTCCATTCCCTCCCTTCCCCTCCCCTCTCTCCCTTTTTCCTTCCCTCCCTCCCCTCCCCTTCTCTCCCTTCTCCCTCCCTCCTCCCCTCCTCTGCCTTTTTGGCCCACACCAGGCAATGCTCAAGGGTCACTCCTGGCTCTACGCTCAGGAATTACTCCTGGCGGTGCTTGGGGGACCATATGGGATGCCGGGATCGAACCCAGGTCCGCCACATGCAAGGTGAACGACTTCCCGCTGGACTATTCCTCCGGCCCCTAATTTGATATTTTCAACCATTGATTTCTTTTTTTTTTTTTTTTTTGCTTTTTGGGTCACACCCGCAATGCTCAGGGGTTTCTCCTGGCTCTGCACTCAGGAATAACTCCTGGCGGTGCTCAGGGGACCATATGGGATGCCTGGGATCGAACCTGGCCGGCATGGGCCGGCTGTGTGCAAGGCAAACGCTGTGCAAGGCAAACGCCCTACCCGCTGGGCTATCTCTCCGGCCCCCATTGATTTCATTTTTAAGAATCTTTTTTTTTTTTTTTTGCTTTTTTGGGTCACACCGGCAATGCTCAGGGGTTACTCCTGGCTCTGCACTCAGGAATGACTCCTGGCGGTGCTCGGGGGACCATATGGGATGCCGGGATCGAACCCGGCCGGCACAGGCCGGCCGCAAGGCAACGCCTACCTGCTGGGCTATCGCTCCAGCCCCATTTTTTAAGAATCTTTTAAAGACAGTTCAGGCCAGGCAGGCGTCTCTGTGGTTGAGCCTTGCCCCTGTGAGTCCTTGGGTTTAAAAACTAGAACAGCAGAATCAGTTGTCCAAGACAGCAGTAAAAGACTTTGTATAAAAATATGTTTGCAAGACCCCCAAGTCAGAATCTCACTTACTTTTGTTTGGGCCGGCAGGGTAGCCGGACGGTTTCTGAGACATACATAGCATGTGTTTTTCATCTTTGTTTTTGAGTTGAGGGTAGTATAGTTGGGGAGAAACCAAAGGAACATACTTGAAGTAATTGTGTTGGAGTGCGGTGGCAGTGAGAGAGGCAAGCCCAGGAGGGAGGCGCGGTCGGGAAGTGAGGCGTGGGCTGGTGTACCCAAAGCCTGCGTCCTGTCCATCAGCAAAGATCGGTCGCCGAAAGCCTTGGCGCTGCTACAGATGCACGTCAAAATAGGTGACAGAAGTAACCGGACAGTTCTTAAAATAGCTGTGTTGTCTGCGTTAAAAATGAGAACAGCCCCATACCAAATGTAACAGGGCAGAATTTCCAGAGCTTGAGGTTGAGAGTCTGAGAAATGACTTTCGAATCCTGTCTTTGCCGCTTCTCAGCTGTGTGACCGTGGGCAAGTCACTTATCTTCCCGCCCTTGAGCGCCCGCTCTGCACACCGGTCAGGGGCCAGGAGAAGCGGACTCTGTCCCCTGCCGGCGCTGCCCCCTGCTTCTGGCAAGTGGCCGGCTTTCCCTGCGGGTGCCTCTGACAGGCTTGGGCTCTGTCCAGAGGTGCAGATGAGTCCACTGGCCCAGGGATTCAGTGTCAGGAAGAGACTGACGTGGGGGTGGGGGGGTGTTCACGGCTGCGTTTGGGGAAAAGCTCTTTGTTGTTAAGTCCGTATTTTACAAACCTGGACAAAGAAAGTTCCCGAGCAGTTTGATACTTCTCAGGCCTGTGTTAGATCTCTGGCTATGCCGGGAAGAATACAGAATGCAGTTGGTTCTCTGAGATGTACTGCATGGTAGGTGAGCCCCTTAAAGAGGGGGTTGTCGCATCTCCCCTCCCTTCCCCCACTTACTGTTTATTTTTGGGGGCATGCCCATTTTCCAGTGTGTCGAATGGAAACGGTGCATTATTTAAAGTTTTTAAGCTCACGGTAAAGAATGCAGTATTTGTTAAGGGCTTTGAAAAGGTCTTGCCGACTTTCAGTTTCTCTAGATTTGTACGGCTGAAATTTCTGGATGCCTGGACTCTCCGGCCGAGCCAGAAAACACCCTGCCTCGGGATGGTAAAGGACGCCCTATCTGGCCAGATCTCATGACACCAAACCCTACAGAACCTCCCACATTCTTCCGGTTTTGCTGCAACCCAAATTACTTCAGTGAAGTGGGAAATTGGCTGTGAGTGTTTTATAGGAGAGATTGTCATTTTTGTTTGGCTCGCCTTAGAGGCGCACACTCGAGATTGTTTTTTATACATAGGAAACTTGTTGCAGAGATGAATGATGAGTAGCGGCCTGTTTAGGGCTGGAGGATTCACAGGTAGACACGTCGAGGGCCATTCGGGTGTCAGCGGGGCTGGCTGGTTCTCAGAAGGGGCCACTATGCCCAGTGCACTCAGACTCAGCCTCGTTACTTGCCTGCTGGTACATGCAGACTCTGTCTGCCGTGAACGCACACACAGCAAAAATAAGAGTTTGGAGTTCCAAGTCATATAGCAAAAATGAGTGAGTGGATGGACTCCTTTGGAGCAAAGGTTTTATTTCAAAACTAAGTGACTTAATGCTCTTAAGGGCATGTCTCTAATATGTAAAAGAGCTTATTTTTCCTGCGAGTAAAACATTTCAGTGCCTCCCCGCACCCTGCCATGAAAAGTTTCCACGTAAAAGTGAAAGTGGAAGTGGCTTGGGTGGGTTCCTTGTGCTTTGAGAAGCATGGAGAAGCCCCGACTGGACAGTCCAGCGACTGCGGCCTGTCCTTTTTAGCAGGCCGCAGGGGCCAGGCTCTGTGCATGGGTTTCTGAGCCGTCTCGCAATCTGGCCCCGGTGCCTGCAGGCTCAAGTGAGCTTGCAAGTTAAAGTGATAAATCAATCTTGCGAAGAAAAGGTAGGTTCGTTTGGGGCAAATTGTGTAGAAGTAGTACAAATAGTCCAGGGGCAAAATGGCACATTTCTTTCCCGTGTCCAACTCTTTGGCTTTTTAGAATCCATATTGATTCTTTACAATGGGCCGTTTGTGACTGTAGCCCGAGCTCTAGCTGAGCTGGACGGATGATGGGACTGCCCTTTCCCGGCCCTGCGGGCGTGCGCTGCCCTTCTCCCCTAAATCTCCACGTCCTGTCGTTATGACTGTGATTGTTACTTGATTGTCATCGGGATAATACTGTCACAGAACAAGCTTGGGATGCTGGTTTGGAAGAGACTCAGATCCAGGATTTTGATTATGGCGATCAGTGTGTGTGTATGTGTGTGTGTGTGTGTGTGTGTGTCTCTGTGTGTGTCTGTGTGTCTGTGTGTGTGTCTGTGTGTGTGTGTCTGTGTGTCTGTGTGTGTGTCTGTGTGTGTGTGTACCAAAAAAGATGCTGGAGTTTGATGGCTGTGCAGGGTCTTTGCTCCGTGAAGCAGGGAGCAAAGCTTTTTTGCTTTTTACGAAGCTTGAAAGGTCTCTGTGAGTCCCAATACTTGGGAATCACAGCTTTAATTGTGGCTTGTTCTGATAAAATGAAAGTTAACCCTTGGTGCTGCTTTCCTCTCTTGAATGAATGGGATCCTTTGCCGCTTCCCGCTTTTCCTGAAGCCCGGCTCCTGGTCTGCCCTAGCGCCTCTTCCCGAGGTGGACAATGCGTGTTCTGTGCTCAGAAATGTGAGATGCTGCCTCGCGGGGGACCGGGAGAGGAAGCTGTTTGCAAAACTACTTAAAATAAATTCGAGGGGTCAAACATGGAACACAGTTGCGAAAGAGAAAGGGGAAAAAAAATGCCGTGAGTTCAGCTGCAGTAGCAGAAGGCGGCGTTGCCGGACTCAGGCGTGTATTTCTTGCTAATCAGCTGCAATTGGGGCAGATAATATTTGAGTATCTGGAGCCAGGAGCTCATGGCCCCGAGATCAGGGAAGTTAACCTACAGGGGCATGTTTTAAAGGGCTGGTTTGGGGGAGCAGATACCATTTGGGAGAGGGACGCCGCTGAGTTTTCTTTCCCCCGTCCCGAGCGTTGGAGCTGGAGGCTCTGCTGCCCCCGACTAGCTCGCTGAGCCGGCCGTGGGCTGCCGGACAGGCTTGCGTTAGCACTTCATTTAAAAGCGATCGGTACTTCTAAATTAAACATGCAAAGTTATCTTGGTGAGGCATTGAATGGGAGGTTGCTGGATTATTGAATTTGGCCCACAGTTTAGCCAGTTCAGCAGGGATTTTTGGGGTCTGAGGCAATTAATATGCAAGTACATTTGAGTCAGCAAGGTAGGAGATTACTGTCTTATCAGGCAGGGGAAGAGCAGTTTCTTTCCCCCAAGATCCGTACTTTCTTTAGGAGTAGATAAAAACCATTGTTGGAGGTTCATATATGAGAGTGACCACCTCACGTTGCCAGCTTTTAATGAGCACCAAACGCAACAGAAATAATTGCCTTTCCCCCTTTTTAAACACCCGACCTTCGTTATCTAGCATTAGGTGTAGCCTAGAGGATACCCTGGCTTCTTTTCTCATGTTTTCCTTCGCTCTCTCTCTCTCTCTCTCTCTCTCTCTCTCTCTCTCTCTCTCTCTCTCTCTCTCTCTCTCTCTCTCTCTCTCTCTCTCTCTCTCTCTCCTCTCTCTCTCTCTCCTCTCTCTCTCCTCTCTCTCTCCTCTCTCTCTCTCTCCTCTCTCTCTCTCTCCTCTCTCTCTCTCCTCTCTCTCTCTCCTCTCTCTCTCCTCTCTCTCTCCCTCCTCTCTCTCTCCTCTCTCTCTCTCTCTCCTCTCTCTCTCTCTCTCTCTCTCTCTCTCTCTCTCTCTCTCTCTCTCTCTCTCTCTCTCTCTCTCTCTCTCCTCTCTCTCTCCTCTCTCTCTCTCCTCTCTCTCTCTCTCTCTCTCTCTCTCCTCTCTCTCTCTCTCTCTCTCTCTCTCTCTCTCTCTCTCTCCTCTCTCTTCTCTCTCCTCTCTCTCTCCTCTCTCTCTCTTCTCTCTCTCTCTCTCTCTCTCTCTCTCTCTCTCTCTCTCTCTCTCCTCATCTGGGTAGGGAGAAAACTTCATTTTCTTTGCTGAAATAACTCTTCCCTTCCCTGATCAAAGCCTGTGCAGCTGATCTAGCCCGTCAGGCTGAGTCCTGCAAGACAGACTGTGAAGGGCTTCACGGCGCGGCCGGAGCTCCGGCTGCGGGCTCTGGTCGGGGGAGCTCCCTGATCACGGCCCTGCCCGGGAGCTCCTCTCTCTGGCTAAGACCAGAGCCAGCGTCTTACACCTGCTTCGTCCACCTGGCACGCAGCCTTCGGGCATGCGGGGTCTTTCATTGTGCGACACTCGGCTTTGCACTCTGCGCCTGTGTGTGTTGTGGTTACGTGTGTGTGTGGGGGGGCTTTATCCTATGTCATTGCCTTTAAAATGGGCACATGAGTCTTTCTGGAGTTGCAAGGATTCGGGGAGATGACCAGGTGTGGAGCTGGCCCCATGAGTGACAGGCACAGAACTGGCTCTGGTGACCTTTTCCTGGCCCTAGAACTTGGGAACTTGGCTCATGGGAGTCTCCCACCCTGGAGTGCAGGGGTGTGGCGGGCCGGCAGCTGGGGCTGTGGGGTGTCTGAGGCTCAGCAGTCCGTTTCCTCCAGAGATCAGGGACTCCTGGGGTCAGCAGGGCACTTGAGTCTTTGAAACGCCACGTGTGGCTTAAACGTGAGAAAGAAAAATGGAGTGAGTGCTCGCAGGTGGTAACGGCCGCTCTGTTTTCTGCACGAAGCTGTGTGGAGATTACGTCTGCAGGGTTTCAGCACTGCGGGGCTTCGGTCCCCTGAGGGTGATGGGTTCTGGACAGCGCCGGGCTGTCCTTCAGCTTGGGCTGGAGCTGCCCTTCAGAGCCAGCGGCTCAGTGGCTGGAGGCCACTTCAGGACATGGCCCTGGAGCCTTGGCCAGCTGACCATATCCTTTGGGAGTTGGCATGTGGGCCCAGCGGGCCGAGTTGGGGTCCCCAGGGAGCTTCGCCCTGTTGTCCAGTGCCACTGCCTCCCGAGTGGCAATGAAGGATGACCCGTGGGGGAGAATGGCCGGTCTTTGTTGCTGGCGTTGAACCTCTGTGCGGGCGCCCCGAGCCTGTCTGCTGCGTGTGTCAGGCCCCGAGCCCTGCAGCCTGCCCGGGCTGGCATTCTCGGGGCTTGGCATAAGGGGCGCGGGGGGGTGCAGGGCATAAGGGGAGCAGTGGGGGGTGCAGGGCATAAGGGGGAGCAGTGGGGGGGTGCAGGGCATAAGGGGAGCAGGGGGGGGTGCAGGGCATAAGGGGAGCAGGGGGGGTGCAGGGGCATAAGGGGAGCAGTGGGGGTGCAGGGCATAAGGGGAGCAGTGGGGGGGGTGCAGGGCATGAGGGGAGCAGTGGGGGGGTGCAGGGCATGAGGGGAGCAGTGGGGGTGCAGGGCATAAGGGGAGCAGTGGGGGTGCAGGGCATAAGGGGAGCAGTGGGGGTGCAGGGCATAAGGGGAGCAGTGGGGGGTACAGCTGAGCCCTTTTTAGTGTGTGTGTTTTCTGCCACCGTCTTTAGTTCTTAAGAGACACTGGTAGCCTCCATCCCGATTCCAGATTTAGGGACGGAAAAAGGCCACGAAAATAAAAAAGGGCACTAAACAAAAACGCAAAAGGAGCCTTGCTAGAAAGTGGGAGTAGACCTTAGTAGCAGCTGGTGGACTTCGGCAGTGTGTCTTGTTGGAGAAGGGCTGGGCCTGGTGGGCACCCGGCCTGGAGGGGCCTCCCTGAGGGGGTGTCTTCAGCCTCAGAAATGGTGAGAGGAAGAATGAATCACGATGAGCAGTGGATCAAATCTTTTTTTTTTTTTTTTTTTTGGGTCACACCGGCAATGCTCAGGGGTTACTCCTGGCTCTGCACTCAGGAATTGCTCCTAGTGGTGCTCGGGGGACCATATGGGATGCCGGGGATCAAACCCGGTCGGCTGCCAGCAAGGCAAGCACCCTACCCGGCTGTGCTATCTGTCTTTTCTTTTTTCTTTCTTTTTTTAAATTTTATTTTATTTTATTTTATTTTTTTTGATTTTTTGGGTCACACCCGGCAACGCTCAGGGGTTACTCCTGGCGGTGCTCGGGGACCATATGGGATGCCGGGAATCGAACCTGGGCGGCATGGGCCCGCTGCGTGCAAGGTAAATGCCCTACCCGCTGGGCTATCGCTCTGGCCCCTAAATTTTTTTTTATTAATGGGAGAAAGTGCCTGGATTAAAATTACAAAATTATCTCATCGAACCCATCCATGAGTGTTGGAGGGAAGTTTGGAGGTCTTTCGAGTAAATGCAGAGAAGGATATCCAAGAGAGGGCAAGCCATCACCCCAGATGTATAGCCAGGTGACTGGTCTAGGGATTAGAATGTAGTCAGGTGACTGGTCTAGGATTAGAATGGAAGCTGTCTGTTTGGATAAGGTATACGCGGACATGGTGAGAAATTTAGAGACTGGTAGGGCAGTGCTTGGTTTCCTCCTGCCTCCGCCCTCTCCCAGCCTGTCCTGCTGCGAATCTGTCTGGGTGTCAGCGCAGCCGTGTGGGAAGTGTCCGAGGGTCGCTGCCGCCCTCCCAAAGCCAGCGCGCGCCCGACGGGTGGCGCTTTGCTCTTTCAGGCAGTTCTGCGTTGACCTGGTGGTCCTGTCGCTGTGTTTGCACCCCAGATGCTGGGTGGATTCCTAGACCCGATGCGTGGGCCTGGTGTGGCCTTGCACCCCGCCTGCAGGCCCCACTGACCCCTGTCCTCTTCGTTGAGGGTGAGAGCCGGGCATTGACTGGCCAGAGGTTCTCAGCAGCCCTGCTGGAGTGAGAGCTGGTGGGGCTGCCGCAGAGAGGCCCAGGGCGGGCGTCCTTGCACTCCCCCCGTCTCGGGCCCTGCCGTCTCTTCCTTCCCCGGATTCCCCCAAGTCCAGGCTTGAATTCTGGCCCTGCTCTTTTATTAGCCCAGTGACCTCCGGCAACGTATTTAATCTGTCCCGGTTTATTTAATCTGTCCCGGCTTCCGGATAATCATCCGTTAAGTGTGCTCGGGAGGCCTCCCTCTGCGAGGTCTGTGAACACAGAGAATGCCCCAATGCTCCTGGAGTTAGCGTGGTGGGGCTCAGCCGGGTGGGCATGTCCTCAACCCTCTGCCTGTCCAGCTCCCTGAGTCCTGGGGAGAGAGAGAGAGGAGAGAGAGAAAGAGAGAGAGAGAAAGGGGAGAGACAAAGGGAGAGAGGGGAGAGAAAGAGAGAGAGAGGGAGAGAGAGAGAAGGGAGAGAGGAGAGAGAGGAGGAGGAGGGGGAGAGAGATGCTGAAGTTCTCTCGTGGCCGTGACTCAGCCAGGGCCCTTGGGGCGAGCAGCCCCTCAGGGTGCAGGAGCCGTGACTCAGCCAGGGCCCTTGGCTCGAGCAGCCCCTCAGGGTGCAGGAGCCGCTGCTGGAGCCGAGCGCTGCACCAGAGCCGGGCCTTGACCACTAGGGTGCTCTGCTGGCCGCCTGGAAATGCAGCCAGACTTACGTACGGACCCGACACTCTCCACCCACTGCATTCTGCTTCTTGTCATGCTTACAGTCCTTCCCTCCCCTCCGATTCCTGGGAGAGCTGCTTCTTCCCAAGGGAAGCTCTTGCCGTTTTGCTCCTAGGGTCCGGGTGGTGGAGTTTGGGAGTCACGCTGGTGGTGCCAAGGAGGGTGGTGGCCCCCTCTCAGCATGCAGACCGCGCCAGTCCTTGGAGCTTTCGTTTCATTCTGGGCCCACACCCTGGTGGTGCTCAGGGACCTGCTCCCAGCTCCCTGCCCAGGGACAGGTCCTGCTGGTGCTCTCCGGGGTGGCAGTGCCCCCATCCTCATGATGGGCCGCCCTCACGGCCATCTGTCTCCCCCAGTAGCACCGGAGGTCAGTTGCTCTGTCACTGACTCTCCCAGTCCTGGCCCTGGCGCCTCCCGCGTCCTGCTTCTGGTCTTGGGTGACTTGGTTCGCGCTAGAGAGTTCATGGACCATGTGCTGCTCAGCGTTTGTCCTTTGGAGACCGGCGTTCTAGGCTCGCGCGGCAGCATCCGGTCAGCTTCCTTTTAAAGCTGATGCTCCAGTGACTAGACTCTCGCAGCTTTCACGACGCACAGGGTAAATCCATAGACACACATAAATCCGCGCCAGGTTGTTTTTGTAGCCGTCATTGTAGTTTCATATTTTCCGCTGAATTAAAACATTTTTTTCACATCATTACTTCATCTTTGTGGATTATTGTTGTTAGAGGTGACGTCCTGTTTGATTCATTGGTTGAAACAAAGGATGTTTGTGGCCAGAGAAAGAGCCCAGTGGGCTGAGCACATGCTCTGACTTTAGAGACCAGGTTGTTCCGACCTCCCAGCACTACGCTGGGAATCATTTCTAAGACCTGCCAGGGGCGGGGGTGCTAGGTCTGTGAGGAAGTCCTGTGGCCCACCCGAGATTGGCCCCATAACCCCATCTGGTCCCCGAAGCCTTCCAGGACTAATCCCTGAGAGCAGAGCCAGGAGTAAGTCCCAAACACCCAAACAAAACACGTAAAAAAAGTCCTGCCAGGGGTAGCAGCCCCCCACCCCAGCTCCACCTCCAGTATTTAGTTATTTGTTCATTTTGGGGCCACACCAGGTAGTACTCAGGGATCACTCCTGGTGGGCTTGGGGGAGCCACGTGCGGGTGTGCTGGGGATCAAAGCTGGCTCGCCCCACGCAGGCAAATGCCTTACACGCTGTCCTAGCTCTCTGCCCCCCTCAGTTTTGATTTTTTTTTTTTTTTTTGTGAATGAGGCTCACCTGTTTCTTCTCTTTATCACCTGTAGAGTTGCTGATGTCAGCCTCTTTCCATGTGGCCTGGAGAGATCGTACAGGCAGTGAGGGCGCTGGCCGCGAGCTGACCCCGCTTCACATACCACTGAGTGTGCCCCAACTCGCCAGTCCCCAAATTAGACTCTTTATGCTTAAAAATGATTCCCTTTTTCAGGATTTCTCACGGACACCGAGAATCTTGTGGCTGGCTGTGTTGAGACTCCTGGTTGTGTTAACTGTCGCATGGACTGTGTGACTATAGTGTCCCTCACCTGCACCGCCAGAAGTCCAGGGCCAGGACTGGGCAGGTGGCTCAGAGCACTGCAGCTCGGGCTTCAGGGGAGCCCAGGCTCCGTCTCCAGCACCGCAGGGTTTCCAAGCACCTGGTGAATGCACACTTCCCAAATTCAGAGATTCTGATGGTTGAAAGAACTTGATCAGAATTGACCAACCCCAGGTATCATTTAAATTTTTCCCACTTAGTGTATTTAAATATTTAATTATAGGGTGTGGCCCTTTCCTTGCTAGGGTGTTTTACATATACATGCGCTTTTTGGGGGCGGTGGGCTTGGGCCACACCCATGCAGTGCTCAGTGTTTACTCCTTCCTCTGTGCTCAGGAATTGCTTCTGTGCTTGGGCGGTCACCTGGGGAGCGGGGATGGACCCGGTGGGCCGTGTGCAGGACAGGCCCCTCTCTGCTGCCTGTGCATGTTTATGTGCCAAGTGTGCAAGAATGAAATTGGTCATTTAAAAATTTTCACTTATGAGAGTTTTTGATATGTCCTAGATAACTTTGCTTTGTTTTCTGGTCACACCCAGCCACGCTCTGGTTCTACTCCTGGCTTTGTGCTCAGGGATCACTCCTGGGGGGCTCAGGGGACTATCTGGGGTGGTAGGGATTGAACCCAGGTTGGCCATGTGCAAGGCAAACTCCGTGTCCGCTGTACTAGCTCTGCCCTCCTAGGGTAGGATATTTTATTTAATCTGTTATTTTATGGAGAGAATCACCTTCTTTTATTTTTTTTTTTTTTTTTTTTTATTTTTTTTTGCTTTTTTGGGTCACACCCGGCAATGCTCAGGGGTTACTCCTGGCTCTGCACTCAGGAATTACTCCTGGCGGTGCTCGGGGGACCATATGGGATGCCGGGATCGAACCCTGGCCGGCATGAGCCGGCCGGCGTGCAAGGCAAACGCCCTACCCGCTGGGCTATCGCTCCGGCCCTAGAATCACCTTCTTTTAGCACTAGTATATCTGAGTTAGTTTTTCTGTTAGTGTTTTTGGGGGGCCCGACCTGGCAGTACTTAGAGGCTCTGTGCTTGGGGACTGCTTCTGGCAGCCCAGAGGGCCAGGAGTCACGGGTCAGCTGCAGGCAAAGCCCCTTAACCCCCGAGCTGTCTCTCCCGCCCTCTGGGAATCCTTCTTTACCGCATGGTTTAATATTATAAAGTAGTTCACATATCACTTCCTTTTTTAAGCAATACTCTTGGCTCTGCACTCAGGAATTTCTCCTGGTGGTGCTCGGGACCGTGTGGGACGACGGGAATCTAACCCAGGTCTGCCATGTGCAAGGCAAACGCCCCTACCCTCTGGGCTATCACCCGGCCCCTCATGTCACTTCTTTTTATGTAATGATTCAATACGGATTTTGTTGTATGCTTGTCTTTTGGGCCACACCTGACTGTGCTCAGCATTTACTCCTGACAGGGCTTGGGGACCAATGGGGGCCGGGACCAAACCCAGGTTCGCCCCATGCAGCGCAAGTGCCCTCCTGCTACCTGTTGCACTATCTTCAGGCCTCAGGAATTTTTTTTTTTTTTTTTTTTTTTTTTTTTTGGGGGCGTCACACCCGGCGGCGCTCAGGGGTTACTTCTGGCTCTGAACTCAGGAATTACTCCCTGGTGGCTCAGGGGACCATATGGGATGCCGGGAATCCAACCTGGGCCAGCACAGGGCGGCCGTGCAAGGCAAACGCCCTACCCGCTGGGCTATCGCTCTGGCCCCAGGGCTCAGGAATTTTAAATGAAAACTAAGCCCAATAAATTCATTCTTTTTTTGCTTGTGAAGCTGAGAAGCTGTCCCCTCTTAGAGTTACCCAGATGCATGCTTGTGTTTTTTCTAAGAGCTTTATAGTTTTATATTTAGTTTGTTGTTCTAAATTTAGGTCGTTGATTTTTTTTTTTTTTTTGGCTTTTTTTGGGTCACACCCGGCAATGCTCAGGGGGTTATTCCTGGCTCTTCGTTCAGGAATTACTCCTGGCGGTGCTCGGGGGACCATATGGGATGCCGGGGATCGAACCTGGGTGGGTCGTGTGCAAGGCAAACGCCCTACCTGCTGTGCTATTGCTCCAGCCCCCAGGTCGTGTATATATGTGTATATATATATATATATATATATATATATATACATATATATATACATACATATATATATAGGTCGTATATATATAGGTCGTATATATGTATGACCTATATATACACACATCGTATATATGTCATATATACGACATATATATACACACACATATACTATATGTATGTGTGTATATGTATATATATACACACATATGTATGTCATATATATATGTATGTTATATGCGTATATAGTGTATTCCCCTGGGATGAACCCAGAGCCACGGCAGAGCCTGACAAGCTACCTGTGGTATATTCAATATGCCAAAAACAGGGGGCGGGCAATAGCCCAGCGGGTAGGGCGTTTGCCTTGCGCGGCCGGCCTTTGCTGGCTGGGTTCGATCCCGGCATCCCATATGGTCCCCGAGCACCGCCAGGAGTGATTCCTGAGTGCAGAGCCAGGAGTAACCCCTGAGCATCGCGGGTGTGACCCAAAAAAAAAAAAAAAATGCCAAAAACATTAACAATTATGGACCTCATTTCCAAGCGAATGGGGATGTTTCTGGTGCTCGCTCGAGCAAATCGATGAACAGTGGGAAGACAAGCGATACAAGTGATATATAGTGTGTGAGATAGGGGTTAGAACATCCAGTTGTTCAGTACCATTTGGTGAAAAGAATATCCTTGTTTTATTTTTGAGCAACACCTGGCAGTGCTCAGGACACCCCCCGGTGTAGACCCGAGAGAGCCTTGAGAGTAATGGGGCACACCTCAGCAGAGTCGCCTTCCATCGGTTTGGAGGATGGGCGGGGCTTAGAAAACAAAATGTGCTGGATCTGAGATCAATGGGCCTTTGTCTGGGATGCTGAAAAGTTCTACAGGAGTCCAGAAAGGCAGGGAAGGCTTCCCAGAGGAGGTGACATTCTCTGGGGCTCTGATGTCTGACTTGGAGTCTGACTGATCGCAAATGAGAACTGTGTTGTAGGAGAAGGGCCCCGTGGGGGCTCAGGAGCACGAAGGATTCTGTGGGATTTGTGTGATTAGGCCACTGGCGCGAGAGCAGCGTCCAGCTGCTGCCACGGGTGGAGGAGGATTCCGAAGGAAGGGCCTTGTAGCTCGGGCCAAGACGTGTAGACTTTCTTCTGGAGGAGCAGGCCCCTTTGTGGGGCTCCAGTCAGCAGAGGAGCGAAGAGCTGCGGTTTGTGCCGCTCGTCCCACTGCCAGGACTGTGGGGGAGGAGGCGCGGGCAGGGAGGGCACGGAGTGAGGAGCGCCCCGAGCCAGGAGAGACGGTCTCAGGAGGGGCTTTGGGACCAGAAGGGGCGTGCGGTGGGCGAGAGAGGTGAGAACTCAGGGCCTGGTTGAGGAGGGCTGGCAGCAGGGGCCACGCCGCAGGGCCCCGCGCGAGTGGGCCAGATGAAAGGGCCCCATCCCACTCTGTTTCATGCCAATCAGGTGCAGCTCTGGGATGCCTGGCTCGCTGCCACGGGGCCCCCAGGCAGAAGTTTGGCGGCCTTGGTATTGCTGACCCTTTGTACTGGGTGGTGAAAGTATCTGCCTTGCAGCCCGGGCCCAGGAATGCATAGCTAACGTGTTCCACCCCGACCTTTGGTGCTGTGATTCCGCAGTATCACATCTAATTGACTGTTTCCCAGCGTCCTTGCACGTTTGACTGTACAAGCAAGGTCGGTTGCCAGCAGCCCCCTTGGCCCAGGCTGCCTCGTTTGCGGGTTTGCAGCCCCACTGCCCTCCCCAGGCCTGGCTGACTCCCAGCAGTGCTGTCCTGCTGGCCCTCCTCCCCCTGGGGTGGGGCGCGGTCAGCTGAGTGGCCAGTGTGGGCCCAGCACAGCCTCTGCCCTGCTAAGCGTCTCCCCCCCGCCTCAACATGCGGGTCTGTGGGAGGCGGGGCCCGGGGCAGAGGGTGTCGGGGCTGTGGGACCCTGGTCGTCCTCTGCCGGGGTGGTGGGGGAGGGCCTGTGTTCCCATTAGCACCCCCCACCCCAGGCAGATAGGGCACAGTGGGAGGAAGCTGCCCCGGGAGGCTCCCGGGCACTTGGGCGTGTGCCAGTGCCCACGAGCTCCTTCCCGAGCTGAGCTTGATGCTGTCCCCCTCACAGTGAGCAGCCCCCCCCCGCCCCGGCGGAGCTCAGCGCATGCGCACACCTCTCTGGGCTTTGGTCCAGGATGCCACCGGCCCCCAGGACGCGATGGTGCTGGGTCCTGCCATGCTCAGAGGCCATCGGGGCCACGGGCTCTGGGGCCCATGCAGGCGGGTGATCGAGTCTGGGTCCTCCGCATGCGGGCCTGTGCCCCCTGTGCCTGGCAGGCTCCCCTGCGGCGCCCGTACTGTTGGGCTGGTCAGTATTTTCCATTTATGCCAACCACGTTATTTCCTTTCAGGTTTTTTTTTTTTTCTTTCTTTCTAGGTTTTGCAGCACACCAGGAGATGCTCAGTCTCTGGCTCTGCACTCAGGAATTACTTGTGGTGGTGCTTAGGGGATCATATGGGATGCCAGGGATTGAATCTGGATCGGCCGTGTGCAAAGCAGACCAAATCAGCCGTGTGCAAAGCAGACAAAGTGCTCTACCTGCTCTTCTGCTCTGGCCTCTCCTTTTTAGTGTTTTTTTTTTTTTTTTTTTTTTTTTGTGGGGGGAACACTTGGCAGTTCACAAGGCTTTCTCGTGATGGTGTTTGGGGGACTGTATGTGCCGGGAGCAAACCCAGATCAGTTATGTACAAGGCTTTTTTTTTTTTTTTTTCCTTTTTTGGGTCACACCCGGCAATGCTCAGGGGCTACTCCTGGCTCTGCACTCAGGAATTACTCCTGGCGGTGCTCGGGGACCATATAGTATGCCGGGATCGAACCCAGGCCGGCAGAGGCCGGCCGCGTGCAAGGCAGACGCCCTACCTGCTGGGCTATCGCTCCGGCCCAGTTATGTACAAGGCTTTATCCACTGTGCTGTGGCTCCGGTTCTTAGTGGAGATTCTTTTATTTATTTATTTTTATTATCTATTTATTTATTTATTTATTTATTTATTTATTTATTTATTTATTTATTTATTTATTTTTTTTGGGTCGCACCCGGCGATGCTCAGGGGCTATTCCTGGCTCTTTTGCTCAGGAATTACTCCCGGCGGTGCTCAGGGGACCATATGGGATGCCGGGATCGAACCCGGGCGGCACAGGCCGGCCGTGCAAAGCAAGCGCCCTACCGCTGGGCTATCGCTCCGGCCTATTTTTGGTTTTGGGGCCACACCTCGCAGTGTTCGGGGCTTACTCCCGACTCGTACTAAGGGATCATTCCTGGTGGGACTTGGGGTACTTTAAGGGGTACCTCCTCCTCCTCCTCCTCTACCTCCTCCTTCTCTTCCTTTTTCTCCTCTCTCCTTTTTTTCCTCCTCCTCCTCCTCTCTCTCTTCTCTTACACATTTGTGGCTTGAAATACATACATTTAGGGGTTATTATGTGTATCCCATTGCCTATGTTCCGTGCTCAGTTCCTAGTCTGGTATTAACGTTTTCAACAATTAATAGCATACTAGTCTCTTGATGGGGATCAGGGAGCCATATTGGGTGCCAGGGAGTGAATTCAGGTTGGTTGTGTGCAAGGCAACCACTGTAATATTGCTGTGGCCCCAGATTTAGAGATTTAAGACAACAGTTAGCGCCAGGGCCAGAGTGATAGTACAATGGGGAGGGCCATTGCCTTGCACGTGGCTACCTGGGTTTGATATCAGCATCCCATATGGTCCCCCCGAGCACCACCAGGAGTAATTCCTGAGTGCAGAACCAGGAGAGATCCCTGAGCACTGCCAGGTATGATCTAAACACAAAAAAACGTAAAAGCAGCGCCAGAGAAGCTCTCAAAGCCTGGGGTCTTGCTTTGATGCTGGAGGCCTGGGCTTGATCCCTAGCACCACATGGTTTCCCGGCATGGCCAGGACGACTCCTGAGCACTGAGCCAGGAGTGACCCCAAAACCAGAGACAGAAAGACGTTAGGTAACAGTGTGTGTGTGGGGCGTAGCCCAGCCCTGGGGGCGGGTGTGGCAGTGGCACTGGGTGCCCCAACCCCTAGCCACTCGCTGTCACCTGTCCTGTGCCGCCCACGGCTGTGCCTCCCGAGCTCAGTCTGCCCTATAAATTGGAGCTGACTCTCGCAAGCTGAGACCTTGGGGGCTGCTGCAGGTCCTGGGCCAGCTTTAGTGGGGTTTCCTGTGGCTTTCTGGGCCCAGGTTTGGCTGCTTCCCTGTTCAACCCACTCCCCCTTGCCACCTGCTTCCTGATACCTGGGGCGGACTCCAGCCTGCCCACAGTGCCATGAATCTGGCACAGCACTTTCACCTGATGCCGTGTTTAATTTGTTTTATTATTTTTGGTTTTGGGGCCACACCTAGTGGTGCTCAGGGCTTACTCCTGGTTCTGTACTCAGGGATCACTCTGGCAGGCTTGGGGGACCATATGGGGTGCTGGGGATTGAACCCAGGCCTGCTGCGCACAGAGCACCTGCTCTCCTTGCCGTCCTTCGCTCTGGCCCCTTGGTGCCATCCTCCCTGCGGCTGTAATTCTCCTGCCTGTGTAGTCCCTTAGTCTTTCGGGTCCCGACATCTGTTACTGTCTTCCCTGTGTTCCTCCGCAGCCTCTGCTGTTGGTTTGGGGTCGGCACGAGAGGAGGGAGTAGTGTCGCCCCCCCTGCAACGCCCCGCACCAGACTCTGGGCTGTTTGGTCGGAAAGATGTGGTTGTGCAGAAATCTCGGGGTCGTGATAAGTACACGCGCCTGCCGGCAAGGTCGTTCCCTCAGAGGCTGTCCCGAGGTGCAGGGGTACTTGCTTGCTTGTATCCAGGGACCCGGGGCCAGGGGAAGTGCGAGGCGCAGGTCTCATTCGGGTTTGAGCCCCTGTTCTCTGAGCATAGTGCTGGAGCCCCTCACCCCACCCCCCGCACCCCAGGACCTGGGTAGCACCACATCCTCAGGCCTGGCATTGAGTCTTTGCCAAGTTGGCTGAGACTCACCAGTAATGGCCCTGGGCCCCTGAACTCCCCAGATCCAGGCAGCCCTTAGCCCGGTGGACGAGGGTCCCCTGAGCCCCCGATTCAGCAGCCCTTAGCGCAGAGGACTAGCAGGCGGCTTTGGAGTCGGGGCTCGGCTCTCAGCACGTGCTGCTAGTGTGGGCGCCCAACATGGGTACTGCTGGTGGATGGGTCTGGGCCTTCTCCCCTCCCCCTGCTGAAGACCTGCCAGATCTTGGGGGAGGCGCTAAGGGGTTCCCGTGCCCAGGCCTGCAGCCTTGCCCACTGCATAGGCAGAAACGCAGGAACTTCAGGACCTTCTCGGGCCTCTCTGATGGTGGGGTGCTGGCTCCAGCAGACTTGGGGGGTCCCCGGACTGGGGGCAGAGCCAACCTGATGGTTCTGGAGAGTTTTCTCTCTGCACCCCCAGGCTGGCTGCTGTGCAGGGGCCGCGGCTGCTGTTTTATGCTTCCGATGACCATGGCCAACCCTGCGGGTGGTGGAGCACTCGAGTTTGAGTCACATCTGTGAGGACCTTGTGCCCTTGCTTTGTCCCTGCCCCCCCATGCTCCTTGCCTGCCCCTCCGCCCCGGCTCTCGGAGCTGCTCCCCTCCAGTCGCCTGCCTGAGGTCACCCAGGGGCCTCGGATGGACCGTGCACCAGTGTCCCAAGGAGCTGTGCTCTGTGCAGGTATGGGGGAGCGAGGCAGCCGGGGGCCCTGGGACGGAGTCAGGAGAAACTAGCCTAGCCCCGAGCAGCACACGGCCCCCACAGGCAGCCTGTCCCAGTCCCCTGGGGTGGGTGCCCGGTCGGCCCCTTCTCGCCTGTGTGCTCAGCAGTGCAGCTTCTCCCTGGAGCAAAGAGGCCCCCACTCCAGGTGCCTTTGGGGAGCAGGTGCCCCCCAGGGGTGGGCGGGCAGGCTGTGACGGTGTGTGTGAGTGCCAGTGCGTCACTACACTTCCTAGAAGCTGGCCCTATGTCTGTCTGGGGACTGTCATAGAGAATCTGTCTAAAGCCTTGTGTCTCCTGCTGACGAGTGTGTGATTCCTCTAGGAGATGACCCGGAGTGGACGGTGCTGTGCGAGCAGTGAGGGCGTGGGGTCACTGGCGGTGGGAAGGGAACACCCTCTCCCTCCAGACACAGGCACAGCTCGTGTGTAATGTGGGGTGAAAGCGGGCGGGCGGGCACAGGCCCCCTGAGCGCCAAGAGGCCCTGGGGCAGGAGAGTGAATCCTTTCCCCAGAGCGAGGCTTTCCCAGGCCTCCTCCTGGCCCCGTGGTGCTCCTCGCACTGTCCTTAGTGACCGTTGTTCGTTTGCTCTTTCCCCTGCCTGTGGAACTGGAGGCAGGCCCGGCTCTGGCAGGGTCGGGAGCCCTGCCCACTCCCCGCCCCCACAATCCCCTTTTCCAAGGCCGCCTCACTGGCTCTGCTTCAGGTGTCTTGGCGGTTTGAGTGTTTCCTTTAATCTAAACTCTTCTTTGGGGTTTTGGGTCCAGGCCCTTCTGTGGCTTTCGGAGTTGAGGAAACATAAAAGCAATCTGCTTTCCTTCTATTTGTTTAACTATTACAGCATTTAAAATATTTCTTTTTGGGCTGGAGCTATAGTCCAGCGGGGAGGGGCGTTGCCTTGCACGCAGCCGACCCGGGTTCGATCCCGGCATCCCATATGGTCCTCCGAGCACCACCAGGAGTAATTTCTGAGCAAAGAGCCAGGAGAAACCCCCTGAGTGTTGCCGGGTGTGACCCAAAAAAAGCAAAAATAAATAAATAAATAAATAAATAAAAATAAAGTATTTCTTTTTTTATCCCTCCTTGCAGCTAACCAAAACTCAGCTGATTCCCTGTTGCGGTGAGGGTGCGGCTGCCGGACCCCCAGCACCCAGCGAGGGCGGATGACCCTACAGTGCTGTTGAGGGGCGTGTTTGGGAGCTATAGTAACTCCTGGGAAATGGTTCTTTCTTTTTGTCTCTTCCTGGGAAACCAAGTCCAGGACTCCTTGTGAGCACCATACACGGAGGCGTTTGAGAATCTCACTCCAGTTTTGAGTTGCCAGAGCTGTTCCCTCCAGAGGCCCTACCTGTAGCCCTGGAAGGCAGGTGGGGTGCAGGTGGGGTTTGGAGGGTCGAGCCAAGGATCTTGCTGGAAGACTTGGTGAGGCGGCTGGGACCGGGACCGCTCTGACCACGCTCCTCAGTGGCCTGCCACTGCTTGCTGGCGTTTGGATCTCAGGCCAGCACGTCCCTGTGGACAGCAGTGGACAGCAGGCACGGCCTGGCAGGACATGGCCGGTGAGTGTCCTGTGTGGGGGAATGCTTTTGTGGCTGACCAGGGGCGTGTGGCCCGCATTCCGTGGGGACTGTGCTGCTCCGGCACCGGCCTGGGAAAGGCGGCTCTGCGCCTCTGGGGCGCGACTCAGTGTGCACAGAGGCAGGAAGGACGTGCGACCGCTGAGAGCCCAGGGACTCGTGTGGTTTCCGAGCAGACGGAACCTGGTCACCGGCGATGCACAGAGTGCGAGGCTGCCCTCTGCCCGGCCGTGGCCCCTGTGCTGCTGCCCGAGCACGCTTGTAGAATAGTATATGGAACGGCTGTGGGTTGGCGAGTGTGCGTGGGGGGTGTTTCTCATGGTGCAGGAATGCAATGGTCCTTTTCTGCATTTTAAAATAAGTTATTTTTTTTCTGTTTGATTCTTGAAGCAATATAGACCATTTAAGGAAATTTGGATAATAGGCATAATTATAAAGAAGAAAATAATAATCTAGTTTATACCTGGTTCAGATTATACATTTCATGTAGCTTAATTTTTTTTAACTACTTTTTTATTTTGCCTTTTTTTTTTGGGGGGATGTCATGCCTGGCAATGCTCAGGGGTTACTCCTGGCTCTGCACTCAGGAATTACTCCTGGCGGTGCTTGGGGGACCATATGGGATGCCGGGATCGAACCCAGGCCGGCACAGGCCGGCCGTGCAAGGCAAACGCCCTACCCACTGGGCTATCACTCCGGCCCGTTCTTTCGCTCTGGCCCCTAAAACTACCTTTGGAAACTGAACGTGTCCCCGCACTTCTCCTGACCTTTCATGACCTCCGTACGCCTGAGACTCTGCATGAATGTCCAGGGTGGATGCTGGTAGGCCTCGAGCCCTGCCATCCCCAGAGCAGGGCCCAGGACCGAGTCCCGAGCACCTCGGGGGGTGCGTGCTTCCCCTCCGCTCCCGCCAGAGGGAGGAGCCAGCCGTGGCTCTTCTGGTGCTGTACTGTGCTTCCTACTCTGGCGTGTCCCCACTCAGGTCTGTGTGTTTTTGTAAGCTGCTTTACATCCTTCTTGCAGTTAGGCAGCTGTAAACAAATAAACACCTCACCAGCCCTTCCCTCGAGGCACTGGGCAGGGAGGTGGTTTCTGGTTTCTTCAGGCACTATCTGCATGTTCAGGGCCTGGCACTACCCTCTCCCCTTAGGTTCTCAAAGTGGCATTACAGGCCACAGGGCCGGTGCGTTTTCACAGCTGCCTCTGCTTCTGATGCCCAGGTCCTTTCACAGGTGGTCAGGGAGGGAGGTCGGCCCTCTCGCCTCCCGAGGCCAGGAACACATGGTCCCTGCGTCAGCCTTGGGTTTGCCCTTTCTTGGCCCTTCCCCAGAGCCGGGGGTCAGCTCTCAGATGCTCACCTGGCTGGAGAGGAGCAGGGCTGCCCTCCCCAACCCCCCCATCTTATTTCTGATGGGAAGGCGGTCCTGTTGCCAGCCAGTCCTGACGCCACCGGCTGCTCCGTCCACGAAACAATGAGCACATTCAGACTCAACTCGTGTTTTCAGTTATTAAAAAACCGAGCCGTCTGTCTCTGCCTGCGACTTTAATCTTGAAGCCTTTATTCCTTCTCCCCATCTCCCCCTCCCCAGCCTTTTGTTTGTGCAGTTCCAAGCTCTGGGATAAATGGGTCCGGAGTTAGTGAGTGCCCCGTGTCTCCCCTGGCGGCCACAGATGCTTGTCGCCCCGAGCGATGTTACTCCCGGGAGGAGAAGACGGGAGGCCAGGCCGATTCTCCTGCTCCCCCTTGGTTTTTCCTGCACTCCAGGCTGGGTGCCCTCATGCCATTCTCTCTTTGATGCCACAATGGAGGGTCTGGGTCTGTCCTGGTGGCCCCGTCACCCAGCGCACCATGACCCAGGGCTCCTTCATGCCGGGAAGTAACATGTATGTGTCTTCAAAGCCGAGATCTCCCAGAAAGAGCTTCAGGAATTAGCCCTGCTCCCCGAAAACAGTCCGGCAGGTGCCTGGATTCCAGGAGGGCATGCTGGGGGCAACAGGCGTGCCCAGCCTCTTGCCTAACCCTGGCAGTGAGTCTCTTCGGGTCATGGCACAGGAGGGCTCTGGGGACGCCGGCCACGGGCTTTCCTGTAGGAAGGGGCCGCCTGCATGCTCTGTGCCCGCCACTCCTGCTTCCCGAGGCCCCTGTGAAGGGAGGGAGTGGGGCTGAGTGAGCCCAGATGAGGCTGGCAGGCGTGTGTGTCTGGGTTAGGGAAGAAAACGTGCCCCTTCCCCATGCAGGCACGCCTATGGTTAAGCTCTTTGTACCTCTGGCCTTGTCCGTTTAGCTTGCTGGGCTTGTGTGTGTCTGCGCCACTGGGGTCCCTAGAAACCTGCTCGTCTCCGTCCCCCAAGTGTGTCCTGGGGTCCTTCTCCATGGAGGTAACTGAGTTGCGCCCCATGCCGTGGTAGCCGCTTAGCCCCGGCCTGTACACCCCTGCCCCGTGCCGGCTCATATGTGAGGGGCCAGACTTTTTGCGTTCCCTGCGGAGTGTTTCTGGAGGGGCAGAGAAGCTGCCCACTGTCCTGCAGGGCCTCTCTGTTCCCCCACCCCCGCTGTATCCTCCCTTTCTTACTGCTTTCTTGTGTGTGTGGGGGGGGCTTGCTCTCATTCTTACAATGCTAGTCGGGGTTGCGTGCTTGCTTCCTGTATGTGCTAGGATTCGCCTACTTGCTGGTGGTATTGTCGGGGCACAGATCCTTGGTTGCAGTGTCTTTATTTGCTGAAAGTCATAGAGATGTCTCTGTGTGTATATCTGTGCGGGCTTGGGGCTACTTCCGGCTAGGTGCTGGGGACCACGTGGTCCCGGGATCAAAGCTGGGCCTCCCTCATGCAAAGCACACACTTATTGTGCTCTCTCATAGGCCCTGAAAGTAACGTTTGTAGCGCCATGAGCAGAAACAAAGATTTCCGTCTTAAAATCTCCGCGTTTCTCCTGTCTGTGTGTACCCGTCACGGTGATGGCTTTGCTAGCTTGGAAGAGAGAAGCCCAGTGGGGAAACTCAGTCACTGTGCCTGCGTCAGCCTTTGGAGTTGGGCCGCACGCCAGGCTCCGTAGCTGAGATGGCACAGGAGCCAGGGGCCGGGGGGGAGGGGGGGGTAGCAGTTTGGCCCCGCCCCAAACCTTGGGCCCATAGTGAGAATATTGGTGGCCACAGCCCTTGGGAGAATTCAGTCCAGGAGCCGAGCTGTGCAAATATGAACACGACGCCGTGCTGCGTGCAGGGCAGCCGCGAGCTGCCAGGGGACGAGACTCCGCTCCGTGCAGTCAGATCTGGGCCTCTGCGCTGCCCAGATTATTCGTACGGGCACCATGGCGGTTGCTTGGGTGAATGCCGCTGATGATGGTGGGTGGTGGGTCTTCGTGTTGGGTTTCTGGGCCCGGTGGCTCTGGCAGCTGTTGGTTTGTCAGCCGCTGGGGAGACCCTGTGTACTGCCGGGCACGGGGTCGCTCCTGATGGTGCTTGGGGACCTTACGGGATGCCGGGATCAAACCCCGAACCCGGGTCGTTTGTGTACAAGGCAAATGCCCCACACACTGTGCTGTCGCTCCGGGCCACACCCCGCAGCTTTCACCTTCCACTTCACCACGTCCACGTTTCATCCTTATTGTTTGGCCCCTTCTGGCCTCCCAGAGCTGCCCTGATGCCGGGCCCCGCCCTGGTTCCCTGCCAGCCGGGCAGGTGGTTCAGTGGGGACTTAGGAGGCGGTGCTGCACGGGCCCTGCGATGCAGGGGACCACCCCGAGGGGCTGGGGGGCCTCCACGGCTGCCCCGGCACTGCTCAGGGGCCTCTCGCCCTGCTCGGAGACCCACGGGTGCTCAGGGGGTGCATGCAGGGTGCCCCCCCAACCCCACTGCCTCTGCACCTTGTGCTTTGCTCTCAGTGGATTCATTCCCTTGGTTGATGCTTCTGAGCAGCGTTTTCCTGACATAGGGGTAAAGGGCTTGCTTGCAGGCCTGCAGATGGAGCTCTGCGGCGGCTGGTCTTGGTGCGGCCTCAGGGAGTTGCTGAGTTGCCTCAGGTCCCGGCTCTGGCTCCTGTTCAGGGCCGTTTCCTGATTAGCCCACCTAATTTCCCTCCCTCCCTCCCTTCCTTCCTTCCTTCCTTCCTCCCTCCCTCCCTCCCTCCCTCCGTTCCTCCTTCCCTCCCTTCCTTCCTCCCTCCCTCCCCTTCCTCCCTCCCTCCCTCCCTCCCTCTCCCTCCCTCCCTCCCTCCCTCCCTCCCTTCCTCCCTTCCTTCCTTCCTTCCTCCCTTCCTCCCTCCCTCCCTCCCTCCCTCCCTCCCTCCCTCCCCTCCCTCCCTCCGTACAGTACATCGTGGCTCACTCTAGGGAGACTTGACTAATTCTGAGTTTTCTGATTTATGAACTCAAGGAATTTCTTCAATTAGATCTTTTTTTGCTTAGCTTTAACACCCCACATCTTTAAGCAGTGGTTTTAGTTTCAGTGTTGGCATCTTATGTATATTGTCTTAAATTTACTACTATTATAGGTTTTTGTTGCTATTCACTTATCACTTATCACTTATCTTCCCCCTGGTTCATCGATTTGCTGGAGTGGGCACCAGTAACGCCTCCATTTGTCCCTGTCACATGCAAGTGTAGCCCAATGGCATCTGCTCACCCCAGGAACACGAAGAGCCTCAAACCGCTCATTCAGGTTTTTGATGAAGAAGTCTGGCCATCTCATAGGTGGGCAGCCATATAATTTGTTGCTATTATAAATGGTATTTTAAACTTTTGCTAATATGTTGAGAGCTGCCTAATTTATGTTTACTGATCTTTCTTTTGGGGGCACACCTGGTGATGCTCAGGGGTTACTCCTGGCTCTGTACTCAAGAATTACTTCTGGCAGTGTTCGGGGGGCTATAAGGGATGCCTGGGATTGAACCCGGTCGGCCTCGTGCAAGGCAAACACCCTACCCACTGGACTATCGCTCTGGCCCTTGATCTTGTATCTTGAAATCTTGCTACACTGTTGTTCTTACTGGTTGCTTTGTAAGCTTCTTAGAAATTTTCTTCCAGATAATCATTTCTTTCTAATCTTTATGCCTTTGGTTGTTTTCCTAGTTTATTGCTCGTGCTTGGTCTTCAAGTAAAATATTGCCTGCAAGTGTTGAGAGGAAATATCTCTGCCTTGGTCTGTTTGTCCGCATTAAACAAGTGTTAGCTGTGGGCTGTTGATGGTCACCCTTCCTGTTCCAAGGTTTGCCGAGTAATTGTTGATGTCGATCACAAATAGTTGTTGGAATTTTCTTCATGATTTTTCCTTTTTTTTCTTTTTTTGTCTTCTTTTTAGGTCACACCCGGCAATGCTCAGGGGTTACTCCTGGCTCTGCGCTCAGGAATTACTTCCTGCGGTGCTCAGGGGACCATATGGGATGCCGGGATCGAACCTGGGTCAGCTGTATGCAAGGCAAACACCCTACCGCTGGGCTATCGCCCGGCCCCATCTTCATGCTTTTTCTAGGTCTTTTTTCACTTACTCGTTTGGACCATGCCTGGTGGTGCTCGAGTTGCTCCCGGTTGAGTGTCCTGGGGTCCCCCTTGGGCGGTGCTGGCTGTGGTGAGTGTCCTGGGGTCCCTGTTGGGTGGTGCTGGCTGTGGTGAGTGTCCTGGGGTCCCCATTAGCCGGTGCTGGCTGTGGTGAGTGTCCTGGGGTCCCCTGGGCGGTGCTGGCTATGGTGAGTGTCCTGGGGTCCCCTTGGGCGGTGCTGGCTGTGGTGAGTGTCCTGGGGCCCCCTCGGGCAGTGCTGGCTATGGTGAGTGTCCTGGGGTCCCCGTGGGCGGTGCTGGCTATGGTGAGTGTCCTGGGGTCCCCTTGGGCGGTGCTGGCTGTGGTGAGTGTCCTGGGGCCCCCCTCGGGCAGTGCTGGCTATGGTGAGTGTCCTGGGGTCCCCTTGGGCGGTGCTGGCTGTGGTGAGTGTCCTGGGGTCCCCGCTGGGCGGTGCTGGCTGTGCTGAGTGTCCTGGGGTCCCCTCCGGGCGGTGCTGGCAGTGGAGGGCTGCTGGGATCTGTTGCGGGCTTCCCCCTGAGGTTCCTGAAGTGGCTCTGGCCCGTCTCCCTGACTCTTCTGTCTTTGGAAATAATCCTATTTCTCTTGTTTATTTTTTCTATTTTTTACTTTTCTAAAAAAAATTTAATGTAGACAAAAAGCCACACTGTTGTACAATTCTAGAATTAATATCGATTAGCTAACCAAGCTCCAGCATTAAAATTGATACGTATAAAAAAGTTGATTATTATTTTTTTTTTTTTTTGAGGGGGTGAAAATTGTTCTTATCTTATGGGCTGTTGAGTTCGGTCTGAGGAGTTACTGATCTGTCTGTTGCTAGTTGAGCCTCCTGTGTTGTTGCTGTTTGTTGCTAGTTGAGCCTCCTGTGTTGTTGCTGTTTGTTGCTAGTTGAGCCTCCTGTGTTGTTGCTGTTTGTTGCTAGTTGAGCCTCCTGTGTTGTTGCTGTTTGTTGCTAGTTGAGCCTCCTGTGTTGTTGTTGCTGTTTGTTGGCTTTCCTTGGTTTCTGTGTCACTTTCCCACTAACCTGGTGCTTCAGCTGGGATGTCAGTGTGGAGGAATCAGGAAGTGTGAGGTGTCACACTGCAGATGAGCGCACCGTCCAGAGCCTTCAGGATCTCTGGTCTAGGCCCATAGTAAAGGCTGGGGTTGGGCTGTGGGCGTGGCTGTGGGGCGTCAGCAGACTGGGCCGTGGATCCGTGAGTGGAGGAGGGGTGGGAGGGGGGCTGTCGGCCAGCTGGGTGTGGGGACCCGCGTGTCCATGAGTTTAGCTGCTTGGCTCGCATCTCCTTGCAATTCAGTTGTGAGTTCTTAGTTTTTTCCTTTTTTTATTTTTTGTTAATAGAGTGGAGTTCACTGACTTTTTTTTTTTTAATATTAAGCATAAAAAGCTGTACATGTCTTGGGAACCTTTTTTTTTTTTTTTACTATAGATTTTTATTTTCAGAGTGGATTGTTTGACTTGCGCTAGCCAGTAGGTGGGCACGTTGTGAGAGCTAATGGCCACGCCCAAAGGTGGAGAAGAGAGAGAGGGAAATGGTGGCCGTGGAGGCACCTTGGTCTTCTCTGACATTCTTTGGGGCTTGCTTGGGGAAGTTGGACTTTTTAAAAATTTGATTTCTAGCTTTTAGCAATGTTTGTGCCTCAGAGAAGGCCTTGCTCGTCAGTGTTCTCCTCATGAATGTTTGCCTCATTCATGGTCTGGAATCGTGGGAACAACTCTCATGGGATGTCCAGGTTCCAACGCCGGAGGAGGGGGAGGGGGCAGGGCTGGCGGAGGGCGAGGGAGAGACAGACACGTGTTTCTCGGCCCGAAAGGTCTGCCGATGTACCGAGAGCACGTCAGCAGTCATTTGAGACACTGAGGTTGTTCTTCCCGGGGCAGCGGCCCCACGAGACACTCCCCTCACTCTCCAGCAGAGACGAAGGAGCTGGGGACAGGGCAGGGCACGGCGGGCGGGAGTCAAGCCTCGGCCTCCGCAGGGCCTTGGATTCGAGACCTGCTACCGTGTGGCTTCCTGAGCACCGCCAGTGAGGCCCTGCTGCGTGGCCCAGGCAGAACAGAGAGGGGAGACTGTCAGGGCAGTGGGAATTAAAGGGGGTCTCCCGGGCAACCTGCAGCGCAGGGGACACCGTGGCTCAGCTCTCCCTAGGTCGGAAAGTTCTGAAACGGAAAAGAACCGAGAAGCAGTGATGAGTGCGCCCTGGGGTCCGGGCGTGGTTGGGCACCTCCATGTGGCCGGTGGCAGCCACGTCGTGGCCCTTCCCTCCCCTCCTCGGGCCTCAGTTGTTGCAGCTTTTTTTTTTTTTGCTTTTTTTTGGGTCATACCCAGCGATGCTCAGGGGTTTCTCCTGGCTCTGCACTCAGGAATTACTCATGGCGGTGCTCGGGGGACCATATGGGATGCCGGAGATCGAACCCGGCCGGCACAGGTCGGCCGCGTGCAAGGCAAACGCCCTACCCACTGGGCTATCGCTCTGGCCCCCTTTTTTATTTTTTTAGTTGTTGCAGCTTTTGACCCTTTGCACACTCGTCCCAGCTCCTGCTGCTCCATTGGCTGGTTCCCGGCTCAGGGCTGCTGGGCCGCCCCGAACACGCCCCCTGAGCTGTCCGTGCCCAGGCCATGCCGCCGGCTCAGCAGCGCGTCCCTCCACTGTCCTCAGCTCCCACAGCGTGCTCGGGACCTTCCGTCTGTCCTGCCAGCACACGGGCTGCCGAGCGAGAGCTGGAGAGCCCCCCTGCTAGTCCTTTCCAAGTCCTTGCTGACTTTTCATTTCGGGACCTATCTTTAATATTATATTTGAACGTGATAAGAAAAAATCGTGACCTAGGAGAATTCATTCAGCGACACACCACTAATGTAAGCTGGCTAGGAAATATGACAGGCGGTTTAAAGAAACCCAGTTCCGTGAAATGAGACGGATGGATTAAAAATTTTGTCTCAATCAAAGAGGTAAAATTCATCCAGTAACCATTGGCCATCCCTCCCACCCCCTTAATAGACTCAGTAGAAACTGACCTGGAGACCCCCAGACCCTCCCCAGATGATATTAGTGATGTCATGGAGGGTTATAGAATTACCTGAGATCAGAATTCCAGGAGGGAAAATGGAAGTGATTTGCCCCAATGCCACGTGAAGGCTATAGTTAAGGTGAGTTTGAAGAAGATGGGGGTCGGGGCCGCTCGTGCTCTTGGTCTGTGTTACCAAAGGTTGACAAAGCTGGGGGAAGCTCTTGCAGCTGGGCAGGAGGGTTCCAACAAATCACGTTAAGTGGTGCCCCTTGCCAGAGCTGGGGTGTGGGGGTCGTGGAGGTGGTGGTGCACATAGTGAGGCGGGCCAGGGGTTCGTGTGGAGGGTCCGGCTTGTGGTGCAGAGCTGTAGCAGCTCCGCCCAGGAAGAGTAGCTTCTCTCTAGCCCCTGGCTTCTCGCACGGCGCATGGGAGGTCTTGTGCCAAGCGGCTGGGGGCCAGGTACACTTTCTTTCAGGCCTCGGCCCGTTTCGGGAGAGATGGTGCCCACAGAGGCCCGGGTTTGGGGCTCGCCTGTGCAGCCAGGGGTGAGGCTGTGGCCAGTGGCCCAAGTGAGCAGATTCACTGGCTCTGTCCATGGGAGAAGGGGGACCATGAGGCCACCGGAGATCTGGGGAGACAGTGCGGGGGAACGAGCCCGGTGACGCAGGCGGGGTCGGGTGCTTGCAGCAGGACGGACCCTCCGCTTGTCTTTATCTCCGGCTGTGCGGGACAGTCAGCCCCAGAGGGACTCTTCAAGCCATCGAGATGGCGAGGACGGGCTCTGAGTGTGGCTGGATCCTGGGCCCCCAGCCCGGGCCACACCCGCGTTATCAGCTCATTTCTCAGGCTGGCAGTTTCGCACGTTCCCCTGCCAGCTCAGCTCTCCCAGCCGAAAGTGCTTCCTTTCCCTGAGTTCCAGAAGTGGGGAGACGGCAAGACTGTGGTCGGGGTCCCTGCCCCTGCCTGGCACTGGCCCGAGCTGGCAGGCACGGGGTGCTGGCTCTTGCTCGCCAAGGCACAGCTCGCATGGCTGTCCAGACCTCGCGGAGTGGGGCGCGTCTCGGCCGCGCCTTGCCTCGCCGACCCACCAGTCTTTATCCCAAACGAAGCTTTTGCTGTTTCCTTCCTCTGAAAATTGTTGATAAAAACTGTCCTGTTTAGTTGAAACATTGCAAAAATTGTACAGGAAAAATAAACAAGTCTGGGGCTCTGGCCCACGTTGGGTGGAGGGACAGCAAAGCTTGGCTGGCCACCAGCACAGCCTCCAGCATGTGCTTCTCACCCCCACAGGTCTGTGGCCCAGGGGGGGTTTGGCCCAAGTGGCTGCGGGAAGCAGAGAGCGGCTTCCTTGCGGCTCTGGGAAGGGCTTGGTGTGTGAGGCCGGGCTGGGCTGGGCACGTGAAGCCAGTGTCGGGGCAGTGGCTTGTCCAGTCCTGGCAGCTGCTGTGGTGTCCCCAGTGGCCTTCCAGCTGCCCGCAGACCCAGGCCACCCCTCTGCCTGTCCTTGACTCGTCCGCTCCCTGGCCTGCTCACTGTCTCCTACTAGGCTGCTGTGGGAACCTGTTACCCTGCTCATGGATCTTGGTGAGGCTGGACCCTTAGGCCAGAGCAGGGCCAGTGTCTGGCTCTGTCCTCAGGTTCCTGACCCCCTTGGGTGGGCTCCTCCGCACTGCCCGAGTAGTCTCCCCGCCAGGGGTTTCAGTAATGTTTTAACCGTCAAGCATCTCTGTCGGATGTGAAGTATGTTTTTCTCTTCCCAGATTTGGGGACTAGCACAGGAAGAACAAAATTAACAAATAGCCCTGGTTAGCCGGGGTGGCGGCAACACGCTTGGAGCTTTGGCTTGGCGCCAGCTGTCTTTGGAAGGGCGACATCCCTGCTCTGGGACAGACTCAGGGCTTCCATGGTGGCAGTCACAGGCACCCCTGGCCTGGAAGGTGCTGCTGTGCAGCCCGGGTTGTGTCACCCCAGGGCTTGCTGGGTGCTTAGCCAGCAAACTGGAACCCAGCTCCACGTCCTGGGACAGTCAGAGGCCGGGCAGGCCACGTGTGTGTTTCCCGGGAGCAGGCCTTGATCTGGCTTGTCCGGCAGCAGCCTGCGCCGAGATGCCCTCCAGGTGCGTGGACACTATGGGAGCTGGGAGACCCAGTGCCCTGAAGGCCGAGAGGCAAACCGGGCCGACCACCTTGGGCTTCGCCAGCCATTGCTCTGGCCGCGACAGACGCAGGCCTGGAGAGGGCTGCGGAAACAGCCCGTAACAGGACACCCCTGCTTCCAGTCCCGCTTTCTGCCTTGTTGCCAGGAAAATAATCAGCTCTATCTCTTAAGTGCTTGATAAAGTGGCCCAGACACCAGCTGTAACTTAAAACAATTTCTGTTTTAGTTGCTTTTAGCAAACAGATGCGGCTGGCTCTCCCGGCCAAGCCAGACCCCGGTCTCAGAGGGGCCTCCCCTGAGCTGCTCAGCGGACTTGATTTGTGTCTTCGTCTTGCCTTAGATGTGCTCACTCAGGCATTCTGCTGGGATGTGTCCAGAGGCTTGGTTTGGGTGGAAAGAGTGATTCTGGCCCTGATGTTCATTGTTTCCACGTTCATGACTGTGTCTTCAGACCAGGCGTGGGGCTGGCGGTGTGAGTAGACAGCTGGAGCCCGAGAGCGAGGGAGGGAGCTGGGCCAGCAAGACGAGAGCACCCCCTCCAGAGCATCCATTTACCCCCCTTTTTTTGGGGGGGCATGGCACTGGTTGTAGCCGGGCTCTGGGGTCTCGTGGGGCCTGTGTGTGTCGGTCGGCCTGTGCTCGCCTTCAGCCTCTTCCTGGCCCGATTTGCAGCATGACCCCAAGGTGCAGAGTTGAGTGTTTTGATCATAAGGCATGCTTATTCTGCCTTTGTCCCCCTCCTTCTGGGCCACACCCACCTGTGCTCAGGGATCAGATCCTGGCTCTGTGCTCAGGAATCCATCCCGGCAGGGCTTGGGAGCTCATATGCGATGCTGGGCACGGAACCTGGGCGGCCGCGTGCAAGGAAGTGCCTTTCCTGCTGTGCCTGCTCTCCGGCCCTTTACCCCGCCTTTCGCTAGTCTGGGTTTTAGAGGCCATCTGTAGACGTTTCCCAGGAAGGCGCGGATTCCTCTAAGTGGTGGACAGGCATTGGTCCACACCCTCCACTGGGACAGGGAGTGACCTGCTCTGGATGAAGCCAGAGGGCTTCATCTCATGAGCCTGAGCAGAGCCCGAGGTGCAGCCCTGGGCAGCGGAGCCAGGGAAGAGGGGGATGTGGCGTGGGGCGAACACCCCCCGGGCTCCTGGCTCAAGGGGTAGTTTGTGAGAACCCAGGGAGGTGGAGGTTGACTTCCCTTGTGCTGCGCCCTGATCTCTGTCCAAGGGCTCACCCTGGCTTGTGCTTGGCCGAGAGCAGCCGGGTCCTCTCCCCGCCTCACCCCCTTCGCCCCCTGCCCACACCTCCACGCCCCCCCCCTCCCCTCCTCTTCCCTGTCTTCCTGCTCCCTGCCCTGCCCCTCCTCCTCCCCTCTCCATCCCTCCCCTCCGCTGCTCCTCTCCTCGCCCCTGCCTCCCTGGCCTGCGGCAGCAGCCCCTACCCCGCCTTCCCCCAGCTCTCTGTTGTCCACGGGGGATGACGGCGGACCCTGAGTCTGCCCCTGGTTCTTGTACAAGTGAGACCCGACCCAGACTCCTGCGTCAGCGGTTCCTGTGGCCAGCCTCCCTGGGGCTCTCCTCCCAGCTGCCTCTCTTGGAACACCGCTGATCTTTTTATTTGTTTGTCTTAAGTTTTTGGGCTACACCTGGCGGTGCTCAGCGCTTACCCCTGGTCTGTGCTCAGGGATCACTCCTGGCAGGCTCAGGGGACCTTATGGGGTGTCAGGGATAGAACCCGGTTCAAGGCAGATGTCTTCCTCTGCTATCTCCGGGATCCTGATTTATTTCTTGTATAATAAGATCGTTCCTTGATTCATTGGCAATAGACATTCTGTGAGCGCTTGTGGTTTGGATTTGCATTTCCCTCATGATCAGAGACATGGAACAGCTCTATGTGCCCTTGGCCTTCTTTGGCACAACAGATCCCGTCTGCTTCCATGAAATGCACTTTAGATCCCCCTGCCCCGTCTCTGGCAGGCCGTTTGCTGTTTCGTTACTCCGTTGTTTCCTGTGTGTTGCGTAGTCACCGTTGAGGCGCTGGTCTGATGAATGGTCTCCCCAGGTTCCTCCTGGCCAGCGGCTGCCTTTTCTCTGTGAGGACAGTTAGTTGCTTCTGCCCTGCAGAAACTTACCCCGTTGCTTCCTTCACTGTTGGAGACAGACCCACAAGGGGTCTCTGGGGTGAGTGTCGAAGCACAGCCCACCTGTGTTTTCTTCAGTTCTTGTTGTTTTGTTTGGGGGCCATACCCAGCCGTGTTCAGGCCTTCTGGCCCTGTGCTCAGGGGTCCCTGCTGGCGGTGCTGGGAATTGAGCCCAGATTTGCCTCACGCAAAGCAAGTGTCCTACCCACTCTGCTCTCTCTGTGGCTCTGGGGTGAGGGTTTTTTTTGGAGGGGGTGGGGCGGGGCGGAATGAGGGTCACACCTGGCGATGCTCCTGGCTTTGCACTTGGGAATCATGCCTCGCAGTGCTCAGAGAACCATATGGGATGCCAGGGTCGTGCAAGGCAAGTGCCCTTCCTGCTGTGCCATCGCTCCTGCCCCTGATGCTTCATTTTTGGGTTGGTTTTGTTTGATGCTGCTCAGTGACACCCCCCCCACACACACACATTACTTGGGTGGGGGTGGGGGTGAAATCTCCCTGGTCTGGGCTTCCCACACACAGAGCTGCACCCCAGCCCTTTGAGCTATTTACCCATCCCCGGGCCTGGCTTCTTTTTCTGGGGAGGTGGGGATGGGAGTCTGGGCCACATCTATCGGTGCTCAGGGCCTGTTTCCGGCTCCGAGCTGGTGTGGGCAGTTCTTTTCCTGCATTGCTGGGGATTGAACTCGGGGTCCTGCAGCAAAGCTGACTCTCAGTCTGTCCATCCACCGGTGGGGATCGATCATAAGCAGACCAGCGCGGTGTCGGGTTAGCATCACTGTATCACTGTCTTCCCGTTCATCATCGATTTGCTCGGCGGGCACCATTAACATCTCCATATGACCTGTCTCATGCAAGTAGAGCCCAAGGGCACCTGCTTGCTCCAGGAACATAAAGAGCCTCAAACCATTCCATCAGGTCATGGGAATGAGGTCTATAATCGTTACTGGTATTTGTCATATTAAATACGACACTGGTAGCTTGCCAGGCTCTGCCGTGCGGGTAGCATACTCTTGTAATCACCTCTAAATCCAGCATTTATTGATGAACCGCTTGAGCTAGGCTGTGATAGGCTGGTCCACTGGGTGGAGTTCTGATGAGGGGGAAGTCCGGATGTGGAAAATGGAGGCCCTCATGGAGTGGGGGGGTCGTCTGGCTTGTTTGCGAGGCTCTGCTAGAGTGGTGGGCCAGGGCTAGAACTCGCCATCCCCCTCCCAGGGGGCCGTGAGCGGCTTGGCACAGGGAGAGTCAGTAGCAGCTCTGCCCCATGTCTGTGGGTCTCTGGATCAGCATACCTGGGCCGAATTTAAAAAAAAGACTGCTTCAGGGTGGATCTCCATGAGCCGGGCTATGATAGGCTGGTCTGCTGGGTGGAGTTCTGACGAGGGGGATGTCCGATGTGGAAAATGGAGGCCCTCATGGAGTAGGGGGTCGTCTGGCTTGTTGCGAGGCTCTGCAACAAGCCTTTCAGATACAAAGCAGAATATTTACCAGAATTTTTTAAGGGAGAAAATCAAGGGAGAACATTGATAAGAAAAAACTATTCTAACATGGACACAGGCTAGTTTTAAGCAGTATCACTTGTATTCACATTGTTCATCGATTTGCTCGAGCGGGCACCAGTAACATCTCCATATGTCCTGTCCCAAGCAAGTGTAGCCCAAGGGGCATCTGCTTGCTCTAGGAACACGAAGAGCCTCAAACCATCCTTCAGGTCATGGGAATGAGGTCTAAAATTATTACTGGCTATTGGCATATCAATATGACACGGGTAGCTTGCCAGGCTCTGCTGTGTAGGTGGTACACTCTCAGTAGTAGGCTCTCATCTTGAGCATTTACTGCTGAACTATTTCCTTAAATAATCCTAATGAGGGAAGGGACAGTGTGCTAGTGCATCAGATAGGGTGCTTGCCTTACATGTGACAAACCTGGTTCGATCCCGGCATCCTAACTGTTCCTCCCAAGCACGCCAGGAGTTATCACTGAGCACAGAGCCAGGAGTTATCACTGAGCTCAGAGCCAGGAATATGGCTTGAGTACTGCTGAGCGTGGCCAAACAGTTCAGAGGGGCTAGAGAGTGTAGGGTTTCGGCACTTGCCTTGCACCCAGTTGCTTTAGCCAACTTCTATTTACCCTCCCTAGTGCCCCCTTCTCCTCCCAACACACACACATCCGCCCCACCCCAGGCATCTCATATAGTTCCCTAAGCATAGCCAAGGGTCAATCTTGGGCAGAACCAGGAACACTGCCAGGTGTGGCCCCAAACCAAAATAAATAACTATAAGTAGAAAGGTACACATACTTAAACTGTAAATATTTGTATAAAATAAAATATCAAAGGCCTTTTTCCTCAACCACCACCTCCGAGAAATAATTAGTATTGGACTTGTTTTATATTTTCCGAAAACATTTTCTTATGAGTATGTCCTTTAAACTTGGGTTCACAGCTGGGAATGAGGCTCGGTGTTAGAGCATGTCTCGCACACAAGAGGCTGTTGGGTTCTTTTGCTTACAGCCTTCTTTCTCCTACTCAGCAGGTATCAGTTTTCTAGTCAAGCTGTAGTGGTTTACTAAAAAGTTGCTTTTTTTTTTTTAACCTCCTGCCCCTTGCATGCTCTTGTATTGGAGCTGCATCCTTTTGTATAGATATAGGAAGACTGTTAAGGCTAATTTGTTATTCCTGGGCTTGTACCATATTTAACTAAATATTTCAATCACCTATAGATTGATTTTAATTCCTCACACCCCAAGAAAGGAGGGTTTCACCAAGGGACGTGATGGAACCAGGAAGAAAGACCATCCTGACTTTGATATGGGTCAACTAAAAAGCCAGCTTTTGTTCTGAACCTAAGCTAAAATAGCAGAAGGAACTCTGTGTTTACCTGAAGAAATTGATAAGGACCCTGAGAGGAGGCAATCGGATGATCAATCTGGTGAGAGGATTGTCGGGTTAGCGTCAATCCCTGAAAACCTGCTGCACAAACATCGAACTAAAGAAGGCAGACTCAGGAAAACAACACCATTCATGAGTCATCGCAAAGAATCCGTTTGCAAAGAGCTGTGCTGCCGGGGAAACTGAGGCCAAGGAGCAGTGGACAGGAGAGTCTGTGCTCTGGGCCAGGGGCCGCTGTGGGTTTCTGAGTGGCTCAGGTCACGTGCAGAGGGTGAGGCCTTCACTTTCTTCTCCCCAGCTTGAACACACTTCCTTGTCCTTTTTCTTTCACCTTTTTCTTTTATTTCCCTTTGCCTAGTGACTCTCCTGGGATTTTCATTAATTGTGACAGTTGTGGGCTTGTCCTTGATCTCAGAGGGAAAAAGCCCCTTTGCCTTTTCATCACGAGTATAGTGGCCACTGTGAGAACGTCACGTGCAGCCCCTGTTAGTTTCCCTGAGGTATGTTCCCGTTGATGCTTTTTTTTTTTTTGTTTTTTATTGGGTCACACCTGCGATGCTCAGGGTTTACTCCTGGCTCTGCACTCAGGATTACTCCTGGCGGAGCTCTAGGGACCATATGGGATGCCGGGATCGAACCCGGTCGGCCGTGTGCAAGGCAAACGCCCTACCACTGTGCTGCCTCGTGGGCCTGACACTCTTGTGTTGAGGCCCCCAGTTACAGTGGCAGCTGACCCGGTCCGTTCTTCATTTCTGTTTTCTGTTTTTCTTTGTGGTCTTCACCCTCTCTTTCAGTCTTTTTAATCTGTGCGAGTCTGTGAGTTATTTGGAGAGGGGGAGATGGGCCATACACAGAGGCGCTCGGTGCTCACCCAGATTTGTGGGCAGGGGTCTGCTCAGCGGTGCTCGGGAACCAGATGGGCTGCTGGGAGTAGAGCTGGGGTCAGCTGCACACAAGCCAAGCGGCCAAACCTCTGGGTCATCTTACTGTTCCATGCGAGGAAGACTGTCCGTTTTAAATGTCCTGATTATTTTTTTATTTTTTTTATTTTTTGCTTTTTTGGGTCACACCCGGCAACGCTCAGGGGTCACTCCTGGCTCCACACTCAGGAATCATTCCTGGAGGTGCTCGGGGGACCATATGGGATGCCGGGATTCGAACCCGGGCCGGCACAGGCAAACGCCCTACCCGCTGGGCTATCGCTCTGGCCCCAATGTCCTGATTATTTGCCGCTACTGTGTAAACAGTTGGCTAATATATTTTAGTCGTGGGTCCGTGATCGTGCAACTTCCGTGGGTACAGGGTTGGACCACACCCACTGTGCTGAGGGCTTGCTGCACTCTGAGCTCAGGGGTCACTCCTGGTGGTGCTTGAGGGGCCATATGGGATGCTGGGGATTGAGCCCAGGGCAGCCATGTGCAAGGCAAACGCCCACTGCCTGTGCGGTCTGCGCCCTCTCTAGAGCTTATTTTACTTTAGAGAGTCAAGGCTTTGGTCAGGTGCTCCTTGAACTGTAAAGAGGGGATCAGGAGGTAGAACAGTGGTTGGGACCTAGTCCTAGCATGTACCCGGCAAGGCTTTGACCCCAGCAGCACGTGGGCTCCTGAGCATTGCCAGGTGTCACCCTCCAGGCCTTAAGCTCAGTCCGGGGCCCTGGGTATCCCAGCACCTCGGGGCCCAAGGAGCCCCTGCACCCTCGAGCCCTGCAGTGGGCCCCTAGCCCAGCTTGTTGAGAGTCGTAGCTGGGGCTCCTCGACCTCCTGAGCACCACTGCGGGGAGAACCAGCGGGACTGCCCTAGGGGCGCGCCCGTGACACCCGCCTCCAGGTGGGGGCGCTGTCTCTGCTTTGCTCCTTCTCAGTTGTGGTCATCAGTGTGGCGAGGGCACGTCACCTTTCCTGGGGTAGAACCAGACTCCAGCTGCGACCTCTCTGCTGTCGCGCCCTCTTCAGGGACATTTTTGTTTAAAAACAATAAACAGTTTAGTGAGAAAAAGTCCAACACACCCAAGCAAGGTGTGGTTACCTACCCGTTCCCCAGAACCAAGTTACTCACCCAACCCCCCAGAATAAAGTTCTTGTATCACTTCACTTGTCTTCCCGTTGTTCATCGATTTCCCAGTGGACACCAGTAACATCTCCCTATGTCCTGTTGCAAGCAAGTGTACCCCAGGGGCAACTGTTTGCTCCAGGAACAGGAAAAAGCCTCAAACCATTCTTTCAGGTCATGGAAATGAGTCCGATAATTGTTACGGGTTTTTTTTTTTTTTTGGCATATCAAATAAAACACAGGTACCTTGCCAGGCTCTGCCGTGTAGGTGGTAACTCTCAGTAGAAGGCTCTCATCTCAAGCATTTACTGATGAAACTCAATGGAAAGATCAGGTTTTATCTTGGGTGGAGCTCTGAGGAATGAAGGAGTCTGGATGTTGGTAATGACTGACCTCAAGGTGTGGGGGTTGCTCTGGCTTCCTGCTAGGCTCACGGGGATGACGGGTCACAGCTAGAACCTGCCTAGTACTGCATACAGTGTATAAATGTGAAAGATCCTGGGAAGGACCTGATCCTACATATTGTACTATTTAAGATTGTTGCACGGCTGCATAGCAGCCGCACGCACTGAGCTGTGAGTCTGGCATGTCTCTCTTCCGGGGTAACTGGAATGGAGTGGAGGAAAGGGCGGAGGAGCCCAAATCCCTGCTCCAAGTCCAGCCAGCCTGGCCCTCTCCCCGCACGTGTGAGCAAACCCTTAGAGTTCTACTCCCAGGATAAAGTTACCCTTTCCCCCTGCTTATTCTTTTTTTTTTCTTTTTGGGTCACACCTAGCAATGCTCAGGGGGTACTCCTGGCTCTGCACTCAGGAATTACCCCTGGCGGTGCTCAGGGGACCATATGGGATGCCAGGGATCGAACCAGGGCCGCCATGGGCCGGCCGCCTGCAAGGCAAACGCCCTACCCGCTGGGCTATCGCTCTGGCCCCAACCCCCCTGCTTATTCTAACTCTCTGCCTCCTCTGATTTTTGGGGAGTATTTTAAAACAAATTCACCAGCTCTTGTCATTTTACTTCTAATACTTATGTTTCAATATAAGTATTAGAAGACGTCTAATACTTATGATGTCTTTTAATAGACATAAGACATCTAATACTTATGTCTAATATAAGTATTAGAAGTGGCTGTGCCCAGCTACTCACGAGGCACCCGGGAGGGATGGCGGGTTCTAGCCCTGGCCCGCCACCCCAGCAGAGCCTCGCAAAAGCCAGATGACCCCCACTCCATGGGGTCCTCCATTTTCCACATCTGGACTTCCCCCTCATCAGAACTCCACCTAGCAGACCAGCCTATCACAGTTGGCTCACTTGCGACCACTTCGTGGTTCATCAATAAATGCTGGATTTAGAGATGAGTATGCTACCCGCATGGCAGAGCCTGGCAAGCTACCCGTGTCGTATTTGATATGCCAGATACCAGTAACAATTATAGACCTCATTCCCATGACCTGATGGAATGGTTTGAGGCTCTTTATGTTCCTGGAGCAAGCAGGTGCCTTTGGGCTTTACTTGCATGAGACAGGGCATATGGAGATGTTACTGGTGCCCGCTCGAGCAAATAGATGATGAATGGGAAGACAGTGATACAGTGATACAGTGATACTTATGTCTAATTACCACAGCTGTAGTATGAATAATTTCTTGGTATCATTTATTACACTCTTCATACTTAAGACATTCTTAGTGTTTTTAAAAAAATGTTTCTCAGACCTGGTTTGTCCCTTGCCCTAGAAAACATAAGGCACCTGTATTCCCAGATCCTTGAATTTGGGGGTCAGGCTAGGGTCTCAGGTAACTTGTCAGACAGGAGCCAAGTATTGGGCTGGTGTGGCACATCTTTTTCTTTTTTTTCAAAATCATACAATTTTACGATATATGGATATATCTGAAGAGTATAAAGTTGAGTGAAATGGGTCAGAGCAAAGAAACCAAAGTGATATCAGCAGAGGTGCTTCCGCCGGCTGAGTGTTCTGGGGCGTCCCAGAAGGGGACGGGTGAGGTTCCAGCCCGTCCCAACAGAGCCCGTAGCTGAAAACCTCCACACTCCACAGTGCGCCTTGCTCGGGCCAGACTCCACTGCTCGTCTCTCTGAGTCTTGTGGGTTCGGTCCTGGGCCAAGCTGCCTGGACACGCCCCACCCACAAAGGATGAACTGTGTAGGTGGGCTTTGGCTACGGACTTGGGGTGCATCTGGGGCAAGACCCGCGTGGAGGGAGTACTGCCCCAGGACCCTCCGGTGGCCCAGAGCCTGGCGAGCCTTGGCACCAGCTGTGACTGTTCTGGTTTGGTGCCTGGGGCAGGGGCCCAGCTCAGCGGAGCACAGGTGACGCTGGGGTGCCCCTGAGTTGCTGGGGAGTTTGGCCTTTGCCTCAGGGCCCTGCAGCCCTTCTGGCAGGTTTGGGCACAAAAGGGACCTGGTATGTCTGCCCTGCTGACCTGGCAGAGGTGCCAGGGGACGGTGGGGGCTTGGGGTCACCCAGGAGTGTGCAGACACACAGTTCTGTGGGCTGGGTGGTGCAGTGGGTGGATCCAGAGGCTCCATGGGTCGGGCCGTGCTGTTCCCTTGGCACACCCAGCCGGGTAGTGCTGGCCACAGCAGAGCTGTGAAGCATCTTTTCACCTCCGAGAGGGCAGAGCCTGAGTGGGCACTGGCCCTTCTGTCGTCCAGGACCCCAGGCGTCCAGCTTAACAGGGGTGTGAAGACAAGAGGGAATGTGCCAAGATTCGCCCCCTGGTCCGCTCAGCCCTGACCTGGTACAGGCCTCAGCCACTCTGCAGCTGGGCCCAGGCCGGAAATGCCCCTTTTCTCCTCCCAGGGTTATGGGTCTTGCTGGATCATAAAGGGGGCCTGGAACCACGGCGTGTGGGCTGCTGGCCTGGGGGGGACTGGCCTGGTGCAGGCAGTGGGTGCGGGTGCAGGCAGTGGGTGCAGCGCCCGTCTGGGCAGCAGCTCACCCAGGAGCCGCATGATGGAGTCATTGGGCTCATGGGATTGGGTTCTGTCATGTAGGTCCCAGGGCTATGCGTGTTGTCCCTTGGGTGGGCTCCACGTGCTGTGCGCTCAGTGAGATTGGCAACAGCTGTCCCATGTTGTTGCCGTGGAGCCCGAGGTGCTCTAAGGGCCAGCGGTCAGCACCTCTGGTCATTCTGCCCCACCCCACATGCTCACAGTGATCTGGTGGACCCTGGGGAACCACGGACTCCGCACCTGGGGCTTTCTCTGCCCAGATGACCCCTTCCCAGTCCCCACGGCCTCAGCTGCATGGACTGTGTGGGCTTACGGCCTGACATTCCCAGCCCTGGATCTGAGTACAGTCACCTGAACTGGACACCTGGAGGTCACTAAGTCGGTTGGCAGGTGCGGTGCCGGCGGTTGGGAAAGGCACGCGGTGGGAGCGTGGCGTGTGGGCCGCGTGTGGTGGGCCCGGCTGCCCGCGCTGTGCCGCCTGCCAGTGAAATGTGACCTGCCAGGCCTTCTCCGTCCCCTGTGTCTCCATCCAGAAAAATGTCCGATTGTGTCTTGAACTCATTTGCGTTGCTTGCTTCAGTGGCCTCACTTGGCAGCGGAGGCCATATGCTAATTCCACCCTATTCATGAAGGAATTCTGCTGATTTCACTTACTTTTCATGGTACATTGCCCCCTCCACTTTTTTTCTGTCTTCCTCCTGCTCCCCGAGTAAACAGCTTCCCGAGTACACCCTCAGACGCCTCCGGAGGCTGCAGGATGGGTGGCTGGCAGTGGTGCTCCCCAGGTGCTCCCCAGGTTCCTGGTGCCTCTCTTTGGAGCACCCTCAGAGCAGTGCGGGCCCAGGACCTGGGCCCTTCCTCCAGGGGCACATTTGGGTCCAGTGTTTCTCAGGACAGTCCCCAGGGCGGGGCAGCCTCTGGCAGGAGTCGGGTGTGCGGGGTGCAGGCCTGTGTCCGAGGCCCAGCTCTGCCCTGGAACGTGACCTTGGATGGTTCCTCAGGGCCCTGTGCTCATTTTCCTCCTCTTCTTCCCTACTGGGCTGTGCTTGGGGCCTTCCCCAGTGGGTGGAGCCCCTGGGTGGCCCTGGGCTGGCTCCTCAGGCTCAGCCTGTGCCCTGGCCTCCCCGCGCTGTTGCCAGCCCTGGTTTCTGAGCAGGCACACACAAGGCTGGGGTCCTCACAGACCGTCTGGGTCCCAGACTCGCTATCTGGGAGTGTCCTTGACTCCCTGCTGTGGGCACAGGGATCCCTGACCTCAGGGGCAGCCTGCAGGGGTCCTGCGAGTCACTCACAGAACGGAGCTCACTTGGGACAGGCTGGGGACCGGAAGCTGATGAAGGGGCTGGGAGAAGGCTCGGGCCTGGGGTGTAGAGCGGAGCACAGCATGCGGGGGCCGGGCGCTCTGACGCCCCTGCCGAGACCCGCTTCCTCCTTCACACAGGGCCAGCCAGTGCTTTTGCGAACATAGTGCGGGGCGCTGGCGTGCCTGCCCCGACCTGTTAGGGGAAGCAGGTCTCGGCTCTGAGGGCCACTGACCCGCGCTCTGCACGAGTGTCCGAGGGGAAACTGGCACCCCTCGAGAGTTTTCTGCTGTGTTGATTCAGGAGAGCTGGTCTCAGTTTTGTCGTGAATTCTCGAGCTACCTGGAATGGATCGAGACTCAGCATGGAAATCTGTGCTGGAAACTAGGAGAGAGAGCGAGAGTGAGTGAGGTCTCCCTTGCTTCCTTGCTCTTTCAGCAAGGGGGAGAGAGCGAGAGCGAGAGCAGGAGAGTGAGAGAGAGTGAGAGGAAGAGAGAGCAAGTGAGAGAGAGTGAGAGAGAGTGAGAGCGTGAGAGAGAGCAAGAGTGAGAGAGAGGCGAGAGAGAACTAGAGAGAGAGTGAGAGTGAGAGAGTGAGAGCAAGAGAGAGAGAGGCAAGAAAGAACGAGAGAGCAAGAGAGAGCAAGAGTGAGCAAGAGTGAGCGAGAGAGTGAGAGCAAGAGAGAGAACACGAGAGCGAAAGAGAGCAAGTGAGAGCGAGAGAGAGAATGAGAGCGAGAGAGAGCGTGAGAGTGAGCGAGAGTGAGAGAGAGAGAGAGAGAGTGAGTGAGAGCGAGAGACTGAGAGAGCGAGAGAGAGCGAGCGAGAGAGAGAGAGTGAGCAAGAGCGAGAGAGAGAGCGAGCAAGCGCACTTGTCAGCCATATGGCCCTTCACTTGTGTGCCCGCCTTCAGCCCATGGCCCCTAGCTGTCGCCCCCATTTGTCCATGCAGTGTTGCTGGACTCTAGCTGCTCTGCTCAGTGAGGGTCCTGTCCCTACCGAAGGTGGAGGGTGGATCCCGGCTGCCTGGACAGCCCAGCACTGGCCGCTCATCCTGTGAGGGGGGCCGAGGAGCGTGGGCATACACCTGTGCCTTCCCCCGTCTCCCACGCTCAGGCCTTCCTGGCCCGGAACCCCCAAGAGTTTCCCGCAGGTTTCTCAGCATCTTCCTGCCGCCTCCCTCCACACCGGCCTGTGGCGGGCACGCACTTCCTGGGTTGTCTGGGTAACAGACGGAGGCCGATGGTGTCTCGCCGCACCATCCTTCCTGGAGGAAACCCCGTCCAGAGCTCAGGCTGAGGAGCGCGAACACTTGGGGCCAGAAGCTCAAGCATTTTGTTGAGCTGGTTGTCAGTGTTTTGGGATTGGCGGATCTCCTGTACGCCTCCAGGTGTCGGCTCCTCCCAAGAAACGGGGAGAGCTGCCAACTCCAGGCCCACTTTCCTGGGGGCAGCTCGCCTGCGTCCCAGACCCCAGGTCCCCGTCCCTGCAGGCCGCAGCTCTCACTGCTAGATCCTCTCTGGAGCCCTGAGGACACTCACTCCCGCAGCACTGGGCACCTGCCCGTTCAGTTCTGTGGTGTGAGGGCTGCCACTGGCCAGCCCCACGCCGACCTGCAAGCGCGAGGCCTCCCTGTGTTGCGGATGGGCGAGACGAGGCCGAGAGCTGTCAGCACCACGGGCCGAGGCCTGCAGAAGGGGCCACTGAGGTGGAAGCCAGAGTTCCCTGCAGAGCGGGGCGTGCGGCTGCGCCCCACATGGGGCCCTGGTTCTCCCGGGCCCGGCAGTCTGCAGAGGCCCCTCCTGCCCCAGCCCCACCCACGAGCGGAGCCGCTGGCTCGCTCTGAGGCCTGGGAGGAGTCCTGCAGGCAGTACCTTTGGTTCCCTTTAGGACTCCAGCATGGTTTTACCGGGGAGAATCTCGGATGGCACTTGGGGAGAGGCTGGGTGCCCAGAACTGCACACAGGTCCCGCGGCACGCCCCTCGGCCCCGCGGTTCCAGCTGTCAGAGTAGGTGGTCTTGGGTTGCCCAGGGCCTCTCTGCTGCCTGGCGCCCCCTACCCTCTTGCTGCTGTGAGCTCACACACAGATGGGCAGCGGCCCAAGGCTGTGGCCAGCTAAGTTCAGACCTGGGGTAATAACTTGCTTGATCACGAGACTTTCTCTCTAATGAACAAAGCAGCAAATTGCATTGATACTGTGTAGCCCCTACGGGTGGAGTGAAAAAAAAATTCTTTTTTCTTTTTGGGTCACATCCAGCGATGCTCAGGGGTTACTCCTGGCTCTGCACTCAGGACTTATTCCTGGCGGTGTTCAGGGGACCATATGGGATGCCAGGGATCGAACCCAGGGTGCAAAGCAAATGCCCTACCCACTGTGCTATTGCTCCGGCCCCTGGAGTGAAAATTCGTGACTTGAAAGAAGCGCCTAACCCCCACCCCAGCCCCCATGAGCAAAACAGGCAGCCGGAGGGGGAGGTGGCAGACAGGGGCGAGGTGCACGGCCACTGTTTCTGCAGCTCGGGAGCCCGAGTCCTGTGTGGTATCTCGGGGCACTTGCCAAAACTCTGTTATAATTCCAGCTCCATTAACATGTTATTTCAAAGGTTTTCTGGTCGTTGTTTCTTCAGGCCACACCTGGCAGTGTCAGGAGTGACCCTTGGCAGTGACCCTGGGGACCCTTTGGCCCTGCAGTGGCAGGGATTGAATGGGGCTGGCCCTGCTGCCCCCATGTGGAGGTGCAGGAACAGGCAGGGGGAGGCACCACCCCTACCGGGGCTGATACGGCCTCTCCGGAGCCGTGCTGGCACTCGGCTGATAGGCCTCTCCCGGAGCCGTGCTGGTACTCGGCTGATAGGCCTCTCCCGGAGCCGTGCTGGTACTTCGGCTGATAGGCCTCTCCGGAGCCGTGCTGGTACTCGGCTGATACGGCCTCTCCGGAGCCGTGCTGGTACTCGGCTGATAGGCCTCTCCGGAGCCGTGCTGGTACTCGGCTGATAGGCCTCTCCGGAGCCGTGCTGGTACTTCGGCTGATACGGCCTCTCCGGAGCCGTGCTGGTACTCGGCTGATAGGCCTCTCCGGAGCCGTGCTGGTACTCGGCTGATACGGCCTCTCCCGAGCCGTGCTGGTACTCGGCTGATACGGCCTCTCCGGAGCCGTGCTGGTACTCGGCTGATAGGCCTCTCCGAGCCGTGCTGGTACTCGGCTGATAGGCCTCTCCGGAGCCGTGCTGGTACTCGGCTGATAGGCCTCTCCGGAGCCGTGCTGGTACTCGGCTGATAGGGCCTCTCCGGAGCCGTGCTGGTACTCGGCTGATAGGCCTCTCCGGAGCCGTGCTGGTACTCGGCTGATACGGCCTCTCCGGAGCCGTGCTGGTACTCGGCTGATAGGCCTCTCCGGGAGCCGTGCTGGTACTCGGCTGATACGGCCTCTCCGGAGCCGTGCTGGTACTCGGCTGATACGGCCTCTCCGAGCCGTGCTGGTACTCGGCTGATAGGCCTCTCGGAGCCGTGCTGGTACTCGGCTGATAGGCCTCTCCGGAGCCGTGCTGGTACTCGGCTGATAGGCCTCTCCGGAGCCGTGCTGGTACTCGGCTGATAGGCCTCTCGGAGCCGTGCTGGTACTCGGCTGATACGGCCTCTCCGGAGCCGTGCTGGTACTCGGCTGATAGGCCTCTCCGAGCCGTGCTGGTACTCGGCTGATACGGCCTCTCGGAGCCGTGCTGGTACTCGGCTGATAGGCCTCTCCGGAGCCGTGCTGGTACTCGGCTGATAGGCCTCTCCCGGAGCCGTGCTGGTACTCGGCTGATAGGCCTCTCAGGAGCCATGCTGGTACTCGGCTGATAGGCCTCTCTGGAGCCGTGCTGGTACTCGGCTGATAGGCCTCTCAGGAGCTGTGCTGGCACTCGGCTGATCGGCCTCTCCGAGCCGTGCTGGTACTCGGCTGATAGGCCTCTCTGGAGCCGTGCTGGTACTTGGCTGATAGGCCTCTCCGGAGCCGTGCTGGTACTCGGCTGATAGGCCTCTCGGAGCCGTGCTGGTACTTCGGCTTATACGGCCTCTCCGGAGCCGTGCTGGTACTCGGCTGATACGGCCTCTCCGGAGCCGTGCTGGTACTCGGCTGATACGGCCTCTCCGGAGCCGTGCTGGTACTTGGCTGATACGGCCTCTCCGGAGCCGTGCTGGTACTCGGCTGATAGGCCCTCCGAGCCGTGCTGGTACTCGGCTGATACCGTCTCTCCGGAGCCGTGCTGGTACTCGGCTGATAGGCTCTCCGGAGCCGTGCTGGTACTTTCGGCTGATACGGCCTCTCCGGAGCCGTGCTGGTACTCGGCTGATACGGCCTCTCAGGAGCCGTGCTGGTACTCGGCTGATACGGCCTCTCCCGGGGCCGTGCTGGTACTCGGCTGATAGGCCTCTCCGGAGCCGTGCTGGTACTCGGCTGATACGGCCTCTCCGGGAGCCGTGCTGGTACTCGGCTGATACGGCCTCTCAGGAGCCGTGCTGGTACTCGGCTGATACGGCCTCTCCGAGCCGTGCTGGTACTTTCGGCTGATCGGCCTCTCCGAGCCGTACTGGTACTCGGCTGATACGGCCTCTCCGGAGCCGTGCTGGCACTTCGCGCTGATCCGGCCTCTCCGGAGCCGTGCTGGTACTTGGCTGATAGGCCTCTCCGTAGCCGTGCTGGTACTCGGCTGATACGGCCTCTCCGGAGCCGTGCTGGTACTCGGCTGTTACGGCCTCTCCGGAGCCGTGCTGGTACTCGGCTGATACGGCCTCTCCGGAGCCGTGCTGGTACTCGGCTGATACGGCCTCTCCCGGAGCCGTGCTGGCACTCGGCTGATACGCTCTCCGAGCCGTGCTGGTACTCGGCTGATATGGCCTCTCAGGAGCCGTGCTGGTACTCGGCTGATACGGCCTCTCCAGAGCCGTGCTGGTACTCGGCTGATACGGCCTCTCCGAGCCGTGCTGGTACTCGGCTGATAGGCCTCTCCGGAGCCGTGCTGGTACTTGGCTGATAGGCCTCTCCGGAGCCGTGCTGGTACTCGGCTGATAGGCCTCTCCGAGCCGTGCTGGTACTCGGCTGATACGGCCTCTCAGGAGCCGTGCTGGTACTCGGCTGATACGGCCTCTCCAGAGCCGTGCTGGTACTCGGCTGATAGGCCTCTCCGAGCCGTGCTGGTACTCGGCTGATAGGCTCTCCGGAGCCGTGCTGGTACTCGGCTGATAGGCCTCTCCCGGAGCCGTGCTGGTACTCGGCTGATAGGCCTCTCCGAGCCGTGCTGGTACTTCGGCTGATAGGCTCTCCGAGCCGTGCTGGTACTCGGCTGATAGGCCTCTCCGAGCCGTGCTGGTACTCGGCTGATACGGCCTCTCCGAGCCGTGCTGGCACTTTCGGCTGATACGGCCTCTCCGAGCCGTGCTGGCACTCTGCAGACTGTCACCTCTGTCCCCAATCTGTGGGCGCCCGAGGATCCAGCAGCTCTGGGAGAGCCGGCTCTGAGTTCCCTTGTGCCGTGCGAAGGCCTGTTGTGAGGGTCGGTGACTGTGGACGCCGTAGCGGCCAAGGCGAGTCCTCTGGGGGCAGGACCTCAGTCCTGGCGGGGCCTGTTCTGGTTTGCTTCGGCCCACAGGATGGCTTCTCCCAAGGGTGCGTCCCCAGGTCCACCCCTTCCTGCCCTGCCCGCCAGAATGCACTCCCCGTCCATATTTGGTCCTTTGTCTCCGTGTCCCCGGCCCCCAAAGGTGTCTGCCAAGGTCCTGCACGATTCGTATCATCTCCCAAACCTAACGTTATAGTATATGAGGGCAGAGGATAATTCAGTTATTTTTGAAAAAATATTCTTAGCAAGAGTAAGCGGAGGGAGGGGGCGCATTCATACTCACTGCATGAAATAGACAATATTTCCTGAAACAGGAGATACGAACCTCAAAGAATTTAAAATAAAACATTCATTTTATTATTTTTTTAAAAGAAGGAAAACGGGAAAAAAAAAAGTAGAATAGTCAGTCTTTTTATCCTAAGCACAGATGAAATTGATTAAACCTTAAAGCCTGGCCCCGCACACCCGGTTTATTAATTGAAGAATTTCCTCTTACCCAGAATGGGAAGTTCACGTTAGAACCCAGCTCGCCCTGGAGTGGCAGGGACACCTGAGAACGGAACATTTTCCACAATCCTATTTTCTCTTCGGTGCTAGAGGAAATCCTAAAATGGTTAAAGTGTGTGTGGGGAGGAGGGGGCCGGTGGGGGAGGTGGGTAGCAGAAACCGGGGGCTGGGGGGCAGGAGCCTGCATTTTAAGGAAGCCTTCTTTCATTCCCTTGTAAAGCATGAAATCAAATTATAGCTCATGGCCCACAATTATTTTATTTCTACATTTCCAATTCCATTTTCTGCTCCTTTTCGCTGCTCTTGAACAGGAGCTGTACTGTTGTGCATAGTCAGCTAAAAGATTACCCCAGATAGACGATGACACAGTAGCTTGAGGAAGCAGAAAGGCCAGTTCCCGGTGGGGTGGGGGAGCCGCCGTGGCCCTCAGCGCTGCAGCGCCCGGACCCCCGGAGGCCTGTCTCTGCCCCTCCTGGGTCGCCTGCCCTGTCTCTCTCCCATCCCCGAGAGGGCCACGGTGGGACTGAACCCCCCAACTCCTAAGGGGGCCGTGCGCTGGGTGGTGGGAGGTGGGGTGCGGTCAGGAGCCCCACTTTCAGCCCAGGGTCAGAAGACCGTGTCTCCTGGGGCTCGCGGCTGGCTGCTCGCAGGGGGTCAGAGCTCCCGGGCCTTGGGCTAGTTCTGCTGGTCCCGGCGCAGGACTCCCGCAGACCCCCAGCCGGCTCCAGCATTCTTTGTTTTTCTTCCATTTCTTTTCTCTTTCACTGTTTCCTTCTGCTCACGGGAGGCCCAAAGGAGTCTACTGTCCTGTAAAGGCCTTTTCGTCATTGTTTGTTTTGTTTTTTGGGGGTCACACCCGGTGATGCTCAGAGTTAGTCCTGTGCGTGCACTCAGGAATTGTTCCTGGTGGGCTCAGGGGACCGTAATGGGAGGTGGGGGTTGAGCCTGGGTCTCCCCTGCGCAAGGTGTGCCCTCCCGCTGAGCTGTTATTCCATCCCGAAGTTCCTTTTTAAATGCGTGTGCAGCGGCTGCCCTCAGGACGTGCGGACACGTGTCAGGCTATAGGCTGGTCTTCTCTGGATGCCACTGGACTGAGGGAGGTTCTGGAAGCAGGGGGCTTGCCCTGAAGGCCTCCAGCCAAGTCCAGGCCTCAGCCCTGCCCCAGCTCAGCTGCCCGCTCCCAGGCCGAGCCTCTCCTGAGCTGCAGGGACACTGTGTGGCTCCAGTCCCCTCTGAGGGCAGCAGCCCCGGTCTCCTCTGCTGTGCCCTCACTCTAGTGGGCAGAGTCCTGAGCCCTGGGGAGGGCAGCCTGGCTGGCCGTGCAGTGGCCACTTCAGCCCTCCCCAGCTCTTCTTCGTTGGTCAGGCGGGAGTATCGGTCCACTGCCCTCCCGCTCCGCTCGTGATGTCAGTTAGACTCGGGAACGTGGGACGCTATCAGACCCTCGCTCCACCCCCAGTTCCTCGAGCCTTTAGAAGCCTTTAGGATGGTTTTAAAATCTCAGATGTTTCCTCCCTCCCCTTTCTGTGGGAGTTTTGGGGGGGCTTCACCTGGTATTGCTTAGGGGCTCTGCCTAGGAATGACCCGTGGCAGTGCTTGGGGATCATAACTGATACCAAGGATTGAACCGGGTCTGTGGCAGGCCAAGTAGTGCCTTAGCCCTTTTGCTCTCTCCGACCCAGCCTTTCCCTTGGAAGTCGTCCGGACGCCCGGGACTGTCCACAGAGGCACAGAAACTCCCAGTCACCCTCCTCCCGGTCCTCACGTGGATCGTATGATCTGGGCTCTAGACTGCAATTGCTGTCCAGCAAGGTTGACCCCGCCAGCTGTGGCCTGGTGACGAGACTGGCCTCCGGGAAGAGGACGGGCATTGGCAGAGTATCTCTGTGGCCAGCTGGATGTCCACCTCCGCTCGGTCGCCGTGACTGCTCCAGAATGTCTAGAAGCTTCCGCACTGGAGAGACCATGTGTGGGTTGGTTTGTGCCAGCACAGCACATGGGTCAGTCACTGCGGGGACAGCACATGGGGACAGTCTCCCAGGATCAGTGGCCTTCCTCCTCAGGCTTCTCCCAGTCCTCATTCTGTTAAGGTACAGGGCCTGGAGTCCGGAGCTTTAGCAAGGAACACTGCCAGCTCGGGGCCTTGTTTGCTTGTTTTGGGCCAATCTGGGTGGTGCTCAGGGTTTGTCCCTGGTTCTGCACTCAGGATCACTCTTGGCGGGGTTCAGGGGTGCTGGGGGACCACCCAGGTCAGCCATATGGAAGCAAGTGCCCTACCTGTTGTACTGTCACTCACCAGCACTGGCTGTTCTTAATCGGTAGCAGCTAGCACTTAATCTGTGGCACAAATGGTGTTTGGCTGGAACTAACTTCCTTCCTTCCTTCCTTCCTTCCTTCCTTCCTTCCTTCCTTCCTTCCTTCTTCCTTCCTTCCTTCCTTCCTTCCTTCCTTCCTTCCTTCCTTCCTTCCTTCCTTCCTTCCTTCCTTCCTTCCTTCCTTCCTTCCTTCCTTCCTTCCTTCCTTCCTTCCTTCCTTCCTTCCTTCCTTCCTTCCTTCCTTCCTTCCTTCCTTCCTTCCTTCCTTCCTTCCTTCCTTCCTTCCTTCCTTCCTCCCTCCCTCCCTCCCTCCCCCTCCCTCCCTCCCCCCCCCTCCCTCCCTCCCTCCCTCGCTTCCTTCTGCAAGACACTGGTTAGAATTTAACAGAAGTGCTTCACTTTTCTGGTACTGAAATTTTTTTCCCTTACAATAAATGGTCCTAGCTTTTCTGTGGTAACAGTCTTTACTTGAAAAAAATAAAATGGGGTCATGCCTGATTAGGCTTCGGGGCTGGGCATCTCCAGCAGTGCCTGGCTTTCTGGGTCCCGTGGGTCTGGCTGGTGGAGCAGCAGGCCGACCTCCCAGTGCCTTCCCTGTCGCAGCTCTTCCTTTAGAGGACACGTAGGCCCAGCTCTGCTGGCTGAGGGGCATGGAGCCCGCTCTGCGCCCCAGCTCCCTTCTCCCTGACCACTGACCCCGCCCTGTAGCAGCGACCCAGCCAATAGGCTGGTGTATGTAAATGAGGACCAGTTATCTGGCCCCTCCTAGCCACGTCCTACCCGATTCTCTGGTTGCCAGTGGTGCCTGGGCCGACTCCTGCCTGTTGTCAGGATTTGAGATGGGACTCACTCACATGGGGACACATTTGGCTGTGCTCACGGCTTATTCCTGGCTCTGTGCTCAGGGATCAGTCCTGCTGGGGATCGGGGGGCCATATGGGGTGCTGGGCACGGAACCTGGGTGTGCCACATGCTAGACGAATGTTGTACCCATTGGCCCTGGTCCTGAAGATACGTTTTAAGTAAACACCAAGGAAAGTGGTCCTCTGTGGCTCGCATTTCCTGCTTCTCTCGCCCCACCACTCGCGGAGACATGCTCCGTTTCTGTGATGTTGACTTTGCCTTCTCTTCTTTCTCTCGTGTCTTTTTTTTCCCCATTTTTTTTTTTTTTGGTCACACCCAGCTATGCCCAGGGGTTACTCCAGGCTCTGCACTCAGGAATTATTCCTGGCGGTGCTCTGGGGACCATATGGGATGCCGGGGATCGAACCTGGGCCGGCCATGTTCAAGGCCAACGCCCTCCCCGCTGTGCTGGCGTCCTGGTCCCCTCTTTCTTGTGCTTCTTATTTGGGTGCTCTTTACTCTTAAGACTTACTTTTTTTTTCTTCTTTTCTCCTGCATGTTTTTTTTTCCTAGTTCTTGTACAAGAGTCTTGTATTTGGGGGCTTAAGCCTGCATCCCCTTGGGATTAGTTTGGGTGATGTGTGAGGCTATGGTCCAGCTCAGGTTCTGCCCCCGATGACTGGGTGTGGGGTGCTCATGGGGGGCCCAGCTCCTTGCCCTCAGCACCTGGCTGGCATCCTTGTGGCGTGGCTCCAGCGCCCCTGCTTGCTGGCTCTCTTGTCTGCGACTGTTTGTTTATGCCCTGGGCTCGTGTGCGGGCGGGCTTCATTGCAGCCCTGTTCCTCTCCTGCTGGCACCGGCCTCCTTGTTTCCCGGCCTGGCTCCTTCCGCGGGGCTCAGAGCCTCCTCCTGTGCTCTCCGGGGACTGTCCCTCGGGTGGTGGCAGTGTCCTCCGGGAGCTGGCAGCCTGCCTTCCCACCTCGTCTGCTCGCCTTCCTCTTCCCGTCCTCGGGGCCTTCCCCACCTGCTCTTCAGGATGCCGCAGGGCGCCCAGGCAGGAATGCAGGATTCTGGCCAAGAGGCAGCTGGCAGTAGAAAAAGCAGCAGCTTGAAGTCGGCCGGCCCGGGCCGGAGCCCTGCCTGTGTTACCGTGGGGCACCCGCGTGGAGCGAACTCACTTTTTGAAGGGGAATCTTGCTTGGCGCCCGGCTGGCTGGAAGTCCAAGCCCCGTGGGGGGCCGTGGGGAAGCCGTCGGGAAACGCAGAGCGGTCAGTTTGGGTGTTTGTGGCCGCCATGTGGGGTCAGCTTCCTTTTGGCATGGGGGAGGCCATCCTAGGTGGCCACTCGGGCCGCTTGGCAGAGACTGAGCAGACCTCTGGAGAACAGTCAGTGTGGGCAGAACGTCCGCGTCCCCGTGGCACTGCGCGGGCTGAACAGAGTCCTTTCCAGAGCCTGGGGCAGCTTGAAGAGGCCGCTTTGTGTCCAGCGCTGTGGCGCCCTGAGCCCAGGGCCCGACGCCATTCCGGCGCCCACCCACGGTGGCCGTCAGTCCGGCACGGCTGCCCCGCTGGGGTTTTCTCAGTCAGCAGTTCTGAGCGGGTTCTGCTGCTCCTCAGGCCGCTGCCTTCCTGGGCTTCCGGGTTGGGAGGCTGCGGGCGGGGCCTTGCGCTTGGGACCTGCATCCGGAGAGCAGGAAGTGGGGCTCGTGGCCGTGGGCCAGGGGCCCTGGAGGAGCCACAGGGTGCTGGTGGAGCCCACTCCATAACCGGGGCTAGGACAGTAAGGGCGGCTGGCCGTGGGAGACCCAGCACTGCCCTGGCTGCTGGCTGGCACTTTCCAGGGCCCTGCCACGGGTGTCGGATGCGGCTGGGTCTGGGGTCTTGTTCATGTCTCCTGACTGACCCTGCTCTTCCTCCTGCTCCCGGGAAGGACAGTGGGCAGCGAGTCAGGGAGGCTGAGCTGGAGGGTCCCAAGCACCGCCCGGGCTCCCTGTCCTGCCCCTTCCTGCCCGAGGCAGGCTGCAGGGTACCGCCCTGTGGTTCCCTGCTCCCGTGCTCTGTCTCGGGCTGTCTCCTGCGTCCGTGCCTGCGATGTCAGTGGGGTGTAGCGACCCCCCTGGAGTCCCTCCTAGAGATGAGGACGTGGAGCCCAGAGGAAGTGGCAGATTTCCCCGCCATCGGACGCTCCCTGAAAATGACTGGTGGGACAGAGATCAGGAGCCCCGTCGCCTGCCCTGTACTCCTGCCTCCTTCAGTTTTCTCCAGCACGTCCTGTGACTGTGTCTAGCTGTGCGGGATGTCGGGTGAGGGGCGGAGGAAGGGGAAGAAGGGCTGAGAGCAGGCGTGCGGGTTCCCTGGCCAGTGCTTGGCCGTGCACCCCTGGCCCTTCCCTTCTCGCCCCACCCTCGGTTTGGTCAGTAGCTCCTGTTCTTTTCTACCTGTGTGTGCCTGTTGGGAGGTTGGAGGGTTATCACCTGGACTCAGAGACCAGCCTGGCCTCGCCCTGATGTGTAGAGGTGGTGCTGGCCTGTCCGCACTCACGGAGCCACCAGCCTTTGCAGTGGACGCCTTTGTTTAGATTCTGGTTTACTGCTGGGCCCTGGGGTCCTCGTGGGCACTGATCTGAGCGCCTGCCTGGCTGTGGCTGTGCCCGTGGTGCTGCCCGCCAGGTGACCGTCTTGGCTGAGCCCCCTCTGTCTGCAGCCCCGAGCCTGCACTGCCAGCAGGACACTCGTCCCCCTCACCTGCTGCCCTGCTTCGGGCAAGGGTGCAGGGAGGAGGAGACTCACCTCCCACACCCGCACCGGCTGGCATCTTGCGGGCGCTGGCATCGTTGCGAGCTGTGTGGTTTGGGGCAGGTCACCCTGAGAATGCGGAGCCAGGCCGTCAGTGAGGGGATAAAGACCGACGGCCATGACAGCGGCGGGCTGAGAGCATGGCTGCGACCTGGGCTCCCGGGACCACCCGAGACCCTGCCTGGCACCTGTGCCCTCACTCCCGCCCCTCACCCTGCTGTGCCCTCACTCCCCTCCTCACCTCTGGTGGGAGGAGCCTCTGCTACGGCCCCGGGAGCGGAGAGGGTGGGGGGGCAGCGCCCAGGCCGAGCTTCGCTCCACGAGGGATGCGGTGCCAGCTCGAGCCCTTCTCGCTGTGATGGCCACACCGCAGGTCGGGCGCAGCAGAGCAAGTACGTTTCTCGTCATGTGCAATTTCACGTTATTCCGCCTTTTTTAGAGCGCCCATAGCTTTTAATTAAAAAGTCAAATTCTGATTAAATATCTGATTTTGTGGTTGCTAAAATATGTTTAGCTTTTATTTCAGTTTCTCCAGCTGAAAATTTATTTCCCCCCTGATTTTCCCTACCCCCACCCCTTCTCTGTGCCTGAGGGGAAATGACCCCTCACAGAGGCGCGTCCACGCTGCTCCCCTCTGCACGTCTCTAAGGGAACCTACAGAATCGGAAATGGGGATTTTTTTTTTTGAGCGTTGAGAAACTTTAACCCTGTTACAATGATGCCGCGAAGCTTTCGGGTCCTGGAGCTCTAGCGGCGAGATGGGGCGAGCTGATAGGCCGAGAGCATAGAGGCCGCTTGTGAGCCGGCCTTGTCTTCCCGCCCACTTCGCGCTCTGTCCCTCCAGTCCCAGAGTCCGGCCTCCCGGCCCGTGGGAACCAGAAGGACACTGTTCGATTCATCCCAGGGAAGTACTGGGTGCCTGAAGCAGACCGGACCGGGACAGATTTGCCACTTCCTGTGGGTTGGGGGGACCTGGAGGGGGCACTTGGGGGCTCTGGGAGAGGGGTCTGATAGCCAGGCCCACAGGAGGGGATGTGGGGTGCCTGGCTCAGCCTGAGTGGACAGCGGGGAGGAGTGGACAGTGGGTGACAGTAGACAGTGGGTGACAATAGACAGTGAGTCACAGTGGGCAGTAGGGATCAGTGGACAGTGTGGAGGCACCAGGGGCAGGACCAGGCTGGGCCTTCTCAGGAGGGCAGTGGCTGGCATGTGCGAGCACAGCCCCCAAACTCTCCGGTGCCCCCCAAACTCTCCAGTGCCACAGATGTCTTGGCATAGGAGCCCCGCGGGTTTGTAAAGAGGTTTCTGTTGTTTGGGGGGACAGTGCTGGACCACACCCAGGCACTGTCCTGTGCATGGCGAGTGCTCTACTGCTGAGCCTCGCTGACGGTGCCCGGGCTCACTCCCGGCAGTGCCCAGGGACCACGGGTGCCTCCCAGTGCAGAGCTATTGCAGAGCCTAGTGAGCCCCTTCCTGCACCCTCACCCCCCACCTAACGGCGGGACCCAACTTCTCTACTGCTTGACGGTATCATCTGTAACGTGGGGTCAGCTCGGGGGTCCTTTCTGTTCCCAGAGGAGCCCCAGATATTCAGGATCATTCTGGACTCCCCCACCCCCACCCCCCACCCCAGGTCACCCAGCAACCCAGGGAGAGACTCCTTGGTCTGGGGGCCACAGCTGCGTTGAACTGAGGTAAGGCCCCCTGGGCCTTGCATGGGGGCCCAGTCTTGGGGAGTCTGCTGGGGTCATCGGGGTTTTCTCTTAGCTTGTCCACTGCTCTGGCAGCCACTGTGCGCTTGGCTGTGGACAAGAGGGGAAAAGGTGGCCCATATCTCCAGGTGGCCTGTGTCAGGGGCCAGGGTGCGGGGCAGACGGCTGGGCTCAGGGAGGAATGGGTGGGAGGGAAGGGCCCCGGGGCCCCACCGAGCCCCTCCTGGGAGTCCCTTGGACAGCAGCTCAAATTAAATTGCCTTTTTATTTCTTTTTGGGTCACACGGTGATGCTCAGGGGTTTCTCCTGGCTCTGCACTCAGGAATTACTCTAAGCGGTGCTCGGGGGCCATATGGGATGCCGGGATCGAGCCCGGGTCGGCTGCATGCAAGGCCCTCCCCGCTGCACTATCCTTCCGGCCCCCTAAATTGCTTCTTTTTTGGTTGGGGCCTCGGATGCTCCCATTTAAAATAGAACGATACAGCGCTGGGGAGAGGAGCCCCAGCTAGTTGGCCTGAGAGTCACCAGGAATGGCCCCAGGTCCCCCTAACACCACTGGAAAAATGCTTCCTCAAAAGCAAAACCAAACACCTCACACCAGAAAACGCGGAACATTCGAGCACCCTGGCAGCCTCAGTCCCCAGGTCTCTGCCCGGCTCTGCCCGCCACCCAGAAGTCACTCACTGTTTTTTGCATTCCTTTGGGGTATCTCATGTATCAGGATATGCCCCCACACATGTACACTTAGGTCCTTTTTACTTTTTTAGGTTTTGGGGGCGACTCCAGTAGTGCTCGGGAGACCAGCTGAAGAGTGAACCAGGGTTTCCCACATGGGAAAGCTCTCCAGCCCATTGAACCATCTCCTGGTCCCCCTGCTCTGCCCCCTACTTTTGGGGGCTCCCAAGTATCTCTCAGGAGGACGGGGTCCCACAGGTGATTTCAGCCAGGCCTGAGGATGCGGTGCTGGGGCTCCTCAGGGGCATCCCCGCTGCACTGGTGCTGCTCAGGTGCTGGTGCCCAGTGGCGCCGTGTGCTTGGCTGGGGGATTGCTGCGCCTTGGTTGGTGGGAGTGCTGCGCTTGGTTGGTAGGAGTGCTGCGCTTGGTTGGTAGGAGTGCTACGCTTGGTTGGTGGAAGTGCTGTGCTTGGTTGGTGGGAGTGCTGCGCTTGGTTGGTGGGAGTACTGCGCTTGGTTGTGGGAGTGCTGTGCTTGTTTGGTGGGAGTGCTGTGCTTGTTTGGTGGGAGTGCTGTGCTTGGTTGGTGGGAGTGCTGTGCTTGTTTGGTGGGAGTGCTGTGCTTGGTTGGTGGGAGTGCTGTGCTTGGTTGATGGGAGTGCTGCGCTTGTTTGGTGGGAGTGCTGTGCTTGGTTATCCATAGGGGAGTGGATATAAGCAAGCATGGAATGCAGCTGGGGGCTGCCAGGGTCAGGATGGGCCATCCTCGCCAGGGCGGGGCCAGATTGATCTTTGAATGTGTCACTGTTTTCTCTGCTGGCAGCCTTTTGGTCTGAGCAAACTTTGCATTCCAGTGGTTTTAGTTATAGGAAAGGGAGCACCGAGATCTCTCTAGCTGCTTCCGGCAGCAGTGGAGTGTTGCTTCAGGGATAGGTCGGCTTGGGAGGTTGACTGGCGGCTGGGAGGATGGGTACAAGAGCAGTTGATTGAAGGTAGTTTTGGAGATTTCCTGCTGTACCTGTGCCTGGATGAATTTTGGGTGCTAAGAGGGAAAAACCAAAACACAGAACAGTCAGATTCTGGAGTGAAAAGATGCCCTTGTTAAAATTAACAGCCCTACCAGTGGGGGCGCAAACTAGGCTGTAGGTCATAGGTGAAACTGTGTCCCAGTTCCCCACCAGCCAAACCTGTTTCAACTAGGGGGCATGGGAAGGGGGTGTTAGGCTTGTTAAGTCCAGCTTTAGCCAAGCCTCTTCTAATACTTTTATTCAGTCACCCTAGAGAGCTAGAATCTGATTTCTACAGAGGGCAAGTTACAAAAACACAGTTTCTCTCCACCTTCACTTTAAATTTTCCAGATGACTTAACAAACCTGGCGTGTTCTTTTGCATAAACACAGAATTGACGAACTCTCCGTTTAGGGATGCCCTGTTATTACTGAGAGGTCCTGGGGGCTGGCGCCAAGGCAGGATACGCACCAGTAATGGCATTCATATTGTATCTGACACCCGGGGTCAGCCAGGCTTGGCCGTTATTAGCTTGGGCCTGCAGGAGGCCTGGACGGCGGCTCTTGCCCTGTCCTTCCCTAGTGGCTCCTTCGGACTCCGTCTTGGGGGTGGCTTTAGGAAAGTCATCTTCTGGGGGAGGTTTGGGATTCTCCTGGCCCTGTGCCGGGGGAAATTGCAAATGGTGCCGAGGATCTGAACCCGGGTCAGCAGGCGGCCGGGCAGGCACCTTAACCTCATGTTTATGACCTCTCTATCCTGTGTATGGCTTCATTTATTGAATTTCCTTCTACCCGCCCCTCCCGGGTGGGTTTTTATACCTTCCGCTTTAGCTGCAGCCACGCTGTGGGGGCTATTTCGCTTGTTTGGGCATGGCTGGGTCACAGCCTGCATTTGGAGAGCTCTTTCAAATCGACGTTCACAGAGGTCGTGCCAGTCGGTAAAACAGGGGGGAGACAGGGGGTGGTAGTACAGCAACACACCTTGCATGTGGCCAATGTAGGATTGGTCCCGGCACCCCACATGGTCCCCCTGAGCTCTTCCGGAAGTGATCCCTGAGTGCAGAGCGAGGAGTGATCCCTGGAGTGCAGAGTGAGGAGTGATCCCTGAGTACTGCCGGGAGTGATCCCAGAGTACTGCCGGGAGTGTTCCCTGAGTGCAGAGCGAGGAGTGATCCCTGAGTGCAGAGCAAGGAGTGATCCCTGAGTACTGCCGGGAGTGATCCCTGAATACTGCCAGGAGTGTTCCCTGAGTGCAGAGAGAGGAGTGATCCCTGAGTGCTGCCGGGAGTGATCCCTCAATACTGCCGGGAGTGTTCCCTGAGTGCAGAGCGAGGAGTGAACCCTGAGTGCAGAGCAAGGAGTGATCCCTGAGTACTGCTGGGAGTGATCCCTGAATACTGCCAGGAGTGTTCCCTGAGTACTGCTGGGAGTGATCCCTGAGTGCAGAATGAGGAGTGATCCCTGAGTACTACCGGGTGTGGCAAGAAAAAGAAAAGGCAGCTTGACAGTATTGAGTTCATCGCTAACATTTAGAAAGGCCTTGGGGGAGCTATTAAAAGGATGGATTTCGATGCTCAGTGGAGCTCTGTGGGCACATGTGGGCCGGCATAGGTCATGTGACAGACCAGGGACAGGTGATTTGAAAGGCAGCTGGTATGGAGGCAGGAACGGGCAGGCACCAGGGGCTTGTTTCCCAGCCCTCAACGATTTCCTGGGACTGGGTCTGTTTGAAAGGACAGTGTTAGCTTCACTGGCGAATGGTGGCCCTCACAGAGCCTTCCCGCCTTGGATTCTCTGCAGCTGTTCCCTGCTGTCGGTCGCTTTTATTGTGTGTGAGATTCCTACTCACAATCAGGCATGCACATGCGTGTATGCACACACAATTTATACCCCATGTGACTGCACGTGTGTGGTCTTCAGAGTTGACATCCAACTGCGATGTCCTATGGAGAAAAAGAACAGGACAAGCCCTCTCCCAGTCATTACAGACAGGCCCAGGGAAAGGGAGGTGAGCATGTCTCGTCCAGCTGAGTGTGAGAGGGGCAGCGACCATAAGCAGCTGAGCCCAAAACCCTCCGGAGACTTGCCCGCGTGGCATGGCACACACATCTCTGGTTGCTCACAGTCCAGGTCGGAGCTCCCGGGTGCTGCTTCCTGGGAGAGGTGAATGAGCCCGCAGCTGTGGTGTGGAGTCTGGGCTTGCCCAGCCCGGCCAAGTTGGGCTATGTGTGGCTCTGGGCAAGCGCCCTCTCTCTGAGTGGCATTCCCCAACCGGCTGGCATCCTCTCATGGTGGCCTTGTGCGTTCGGGTGCAACCTGTCACAGAAGTCAGAACATCTGACCAGTGCCTAGTGCAAGGAGCTGTGCCCGTGCCCACCGGTACCGAGTAACTTCCAGTCTGCACGGCTCGCTCCCCTTCCCAGTCTGAGTGTGTCTTCTCGTCCCTGCAGGAGCCCAGATCATCGATCTGATGATGCTGGTCATTGGCGTGACCAAGGGCATGCAGACTCAGTCGGCCGAGTGCCTGGTCATCGGGCAGATTGCATGCCAGAAGTTGGTCGTGGTGCTGAACAAAACTGACCTCTTAGCCGAAGGGAAGAGGCAGGCGGCAATTGAGAAAATGACGAAGAAGATGCAGAAGACTCTGGAGAACACCAAGTAGGTCTGCTGGGGGGGTGGAGGCGCGTGTCTGAGACGCTCCCGGCCACGCTTCATTTTTTTGCACATGAATGGGGTGGGCAGGGACACCTCTGCTTCTGAGGGCTCGGACAGAAGCAGAAAGAAACGAGGTGGGTGGCGGCTTCTCTCCAGCTTCTCTGTAGCAGAGGTCACTGCACTGCCTTCAGATTCGGGCCGCTCCCTCCCAGGGCCCTGTGTTGCAGGTGGGTCCTTGTCTGGGGTCAAGGCCATGTGGACATTCGGGAGACTCCAGTGTGCTGGTCTGAGAGGGGCACCCATGCTACCCCATACTCGACTCCCCCTGCTTCTCTGGCCTTATCTTGGCCAGCAAGCACCCTCCTCTCCCAACCCTTTACCCCCTCTGCTGAGATACACTCCAGACATGAGGGAAACGAGTTTTGGGTAACTGGATGTTTCTGTTTTGGGCCTTGTGAAATGGGGCAATGGACCAGTGGATGGATGGATGGTTGGTTGGTTGGATGGACTGATGGATAAATGGATGGATGGATGGTGGATGGATGGATGAATGGATGGATGGTGGATGGATGGATGGATGGTGGATGGATAGATGGATGCATGGATGGATGGTGGATAGATGAATGGTGGATGAATGGATGGTGGATAGATGGATGGTAGATAGATGGATGGATGATGGATGGATGGGCGGTGAATGGATGGATGGATGGATAGGCGGTGAATGGATGGATGGATAGGCGGTGAATGGATGGATGGATGGATGGATGGTGAATGGATGGATGGATGGATGGTGGATTGGTGGATGGATGGTGGATAGATGAATGATGGATGGATGGATGGTGGATAGGTGGATGGACAGTGAATGGATGGATGATGGATGGAAGAATGGTGGATGAATGGATGGATGATGCATGGATGGATGGATGCTGCATGGATGGATGGATGGATGGATGGGCGGACCGACGGATGAACGGACAGACAGATGGACATTACTATGGGGAGAAGATTGGGAGCGAACAGATCACTAAGGCTATTGGTGTTCACAACTTCATCTGTGTAGTCATGACTGATAGAGGCTCCCTTGCTCCCAAGGAGGCTGGCATAGGTGGAGAAGTGGGTCTTAGTGAGGAGGATGGGGGCAGCAGGGAGATGGAGAGAGGCAAATTCCCTTGGGGGGAAAGGGGAGGATCATGGACAAGGAGCATGGCTCCGAGGTTGATGGCGAGGTCATTCAGGGGCCTTGATCTGTGAGGTGTCCATTGATCTGAGTCATTCGGTCATTAATCCAGGTCCCCAGGGGCCTGGGCAGGGATGGGGTCTACAGGACCAAAAGCCACTTGGGTGTCCAGAAGAATGACAGGCTGTGATGTGGGGGGGCTCCCACCCTTGTTGAAGTCCGGTGCGGGCACACAGCAGGTCTTATTGGCTCCTCGCCCTCAGCCAGGCCTTTCCCTCAGTCCTAAAGGCAGTCACCGGGCGACAGCGGGGCCCCCTCTTTGCTATGCAGCCCCAAACAATACCCTGCTCTTTCCGCCTCTCCTGCCTGCGGAGGGCAGCAAGTGGAGGGTGTTTTGTCTCCCCCATCACCAAGATTGATAGGCCTTCCCATTTATGATTTTTTTTTCACGTCCAACACCTGCAGCTCTCCCGCAGAATTTTCGAGTTGGTTAAATTAAAGCCCCAGCCTTGTGAATGGGCCAAATATGTCATAAAAAGATTTCCTAGCGCTGCCTTTTGTTCGCAAAATTCATCAATCCGATAAAATCGACACATTTAGATAAGTGTTGCATAAGAATTCAGACTTTGTTATTCCCAGCGGAAGTGGATATGAGACTGTAAAAAGGAAGATAAAAAATTATATCTTCTTTTTAGTGAGTTATTTGATCTCCCTGCCGTTTTATTTACTTGTCAGAGAAGGGGAGAACAGGTCCTTTGGTCTGCATTAAAACCCAGTGTGGTGTCAACATCGGTTGCTCTATACACCAGACCTTTGGGGAGGCTTTGGGAGGCTTTAAGGGAACAGTATTAGCAACTTGTTGGATGAGTTAAATTTAGGGAGAGTCTCGTTTGTGTTTTCAATTACGATTCATACTTGAATTCATGGGTTGAAGGACAAGTGTGCAGAGGACACTGTCCCCAGGGGGCCTCGGAGCCTCGGTCAGCACCAGGGGACAGCCCAAGACTGACTAAAGGAAAGCGGCCGCAGGCTGCAGCAGGCCTGGTAGGGGCAGGCGGGTTGGGCCAGGCCAGCCATGTCTGAGTGGCCGTGCCTCTGGCGCACACCATGGCAGTTCTGTCCTCTTGCTGGGCTCCCTAAGAAGGGAACTTCCGTAGATGCTGGTTCACTGGGCAGAAGACACTTCCTCCCCAGAGAAGAGGACTTTGATCTGGCGTGCATGGACAGACTAAAACCTGAAAGGTGTTAAAAACACAAGTCTCCCCCCCCCCTCCCCCCCAAACCAAGCAGTGATTGAGAGAAAATTTGGCTGTGGAGAAAAGTGGCTAATGAGAGGAAACTGGCCCAAAGGTCTTCAGAGTAGCAGCTGCTGCACTGGGTCGGTTACTTTCCCATTTGTGTATCGCCCCTTCCTTCTTCCACATTGCAGTTTTAAAGTAGAATGTGCATAGAATAATATTTATTCATTGAGCCCTTTGCAGACTTACAGGCCAGTGGCTTAACTCTCCACACAGCTGTAGGCTCATTCCCATGGTCGGCACCTAAAGTGTTTTTCCTAATCCCCAGTCTAAGCTTGGTGCCGTTCAACTGTGGCTCTGATTTCTCTTCCGTCTTTCCTTAACCCCTGCTAACCCCTGTCCTGCTTCCTGTCCCGAGGAATCTGCCTGCCCGTGGTTCCTTGCGTTTATGTGGAACCACAGAGCTTCTGATGCCTCCTTATTTCACACACTGTCTTCAGGGTCCATCACGTTGTACCTGTGCCAGGTGTTTACTCCTTTTCATGGCTGAGTAGTATTCTACTGCGTGTACTCAAGAGTTAATGCCAATAATTTTTTTAACAGTGGTATCCAAATAGCAATTCAAATTCCTCTTTTAGTTCCTTTTGGTCTGTACCTAGGAGGGAAATCACGGGGTGATGTGACGATTCTCCAAGACACTGTTTTCCACTTTGTCTGCACCCTGTCAATGAGGTGTTACGGTTCTGATTTCTTCACATCTCTTGTTTTTCTTATTTTTACGTAGTTACGCTGGTCAGAATGATATGGAATCTCATTGTGGACTCAGCTTAGCATTTGCATCATGACTAACAATGTCGAATATCTTTTCTTGTATTTATTGGTTATTTGTGTGTCTTCTGTGGGGAAGTGTCTATTCAAGAACTTTGTTCTCTTGGGGCTGCAGAGAGGGAACTCTGGGTAGTGCTGGGGGACCAGAGCATCTCCTGGTGGTTCTTGGGTTGAGTACGACGTGATGCCAGGGATCAAACCCAGGCCGTGCATCTGGACCCCGGCCCAGCTTACTCTGTTTTCTGGTCAGCGTGCTTTTTGCGTTCGTGGAGTTACGGAAGTTCCTTCTCTGCCTTGCTCATCAGTCCCTTGTCAGATATTTCGCAAGTGTTTCCTTCCATACTGCAGACTGTCTATTTTTATTTTGTTTGTGTTGTTTGATGCATGGAAGTTTTAAAGTTTGATGATTTGTTTTGTTGCTTGCATTTTGGATGTTATACCCGTGATAGCGTTCCTGAATCCAAGGTCGTAAATGCATTTTTCTTAGGGTCTGGAGAGAGAGTACAGCTAGTTAGATGTCTGCATTGCCCATGACTGACCGGGTTGATGCCTGGCAGCCCATAACGGTCCCTTAAGCACTACCAGGAGGAATTCCTGAGTGCACAGCTTGGATGGCCCCCTGAGCATCACCGGGTGTAACCCCAAAACTAAAAACAAACAAAGACTTCTAGTTTTTTCCCTAAGAATTCTGATAGTGTTCTAGCACTATTAGTTTTGGTTTTTATCCACTTAAATTTGGGAGTGGGGTGGGAAGGGGCCACACCAGTGGTGCTCAGGGGCTACCCCCAGTTTCACAGTTACTTACCCCTGGCCATGCGGGGCGGGGCAGAGGGCGGCTGTGAGATAGAACCAGGGTTCTGGGGTTGAACCAGGCCCCTTGCATGGACCTGAGGCACGGGGCGGGAGCAGTTTGTGTTCACTTCATCTTTGACATATGATTATCTGGTTTCTCGGCACCGTGCCTGGCCTTCTCCCCCGCATGCTTGTTACAAACCAGCTGACCACGGACGTGAGGGTCAGCTTCTAGCTCTTCTCTCATGTCCCACTGGCCTATGTTCTTCTGCCAGTACCACACAGCTTTGTTCTATCTGTGTAGGAAGCTTCAAAGTCATGAAGTATGAGTCTTCCTATGTCCTTCAGGCATTTTTTCAATGTTATTTTGGCTAAAATTATATGGGACCCCATCTAGCCTGACGTTTCCTCTCGGGCGGGGGGGGGGGAATGTTGCTGGCATTTGGTTAGGGGTAGCAGTGACTGCGCAGGCCTCTGGGTGGGACGAGGACCTTAGCAGCCTTATCATCAGCCCGCGAACGTCACGTCTCCCCACTCGTTCCTGCCTCTCGTTCTGTTGGTCTCTGTAGGTTCCTTAGGGAAGGTTTCCATCTCCTTGGTTAGATTTGTCTCCAACATTCTTTGAGACGCTATTCAAAAGTGGAATTGCCGTTTTGATTTTCTTTACAGCCTTGTTTTGCGGGTGTGTAGACATACGCCTGAGTTTTGTGTGTGCATCATGTCTCTTGCAGTAACTGAATTCGGCCCCTCTCTGGCGGCGTGTGCAGGTGGGCGTAAACACGTGGACTTGCGCGCACACACTCCTGGCTCACAATTCTGTGTGTTGACGTTTGACTGCCCCAAAGCTTAGATGCTTTCCAGTGAGCCAATGACCGAGACTTCGCCTGTAGCTCTGGCACTTGGTTGTCGTAGCTGTGACATGCTGTGTCCTCGCGATAAAATCAGTTAGATGGACGGTAGTATTAAGGAAATTACTCGGGAAGGGAAGACACGTTTACAGTTTGAGACTGTAGATTCTGAAAGTTTACATCATGAGGAGGGGAGTCGATACATATTAGTCTTTATATCATTATTGTCTGTAGCTTTTTCAGGTTTCACTAACACTAGGCATCCAAAATAAACGTGTAAAGAAATTCATACTCATATAGTTGTGATGATTGATAATTGGTAATATTGAAAATTTCCATATTTATGAAATCAGATGGTTTGGACTTGGGTTGTGAAAGGCCAAGTGTAAGTGTGAGACCAGAGAGATCATAGTATAGTGAGTGGGGCATTTGCCTTATACACTGCCAACAGATTTGATCCCTGGAACCCCATATGGTCCCCAATCCCTGCCAAGAGTGGTCCCTGAGCACAGACAGAGCCAGGAGTAAGCCCTGAGCACTTGATGTGAGCACTTACTCGGAGTGAGATGTGTACTCACTCCTGCCCCCAACAACAACAGAAAAGGTCAAGTGTAATTGCAACCATGAGCTGTTGTGTTTGTTTTGTTATTGGTCTGTATCCAGCAGTGCTCAGGGCTTACTCCCTGTGGTGCTGGGGATTGAACCAGGCTCTGTTGCATGCAAGGCAAATGCCATAAGTCCCGATACATTTTGGTTTCTGCTTTTACAGCTTAACATTTTATGCAGCGTTTCTTCATCTCCTTTTTTGGGTCCATTCGTTTGTCTTGCATTTTCCTTCTTAAAACCCTGGTGAAGAACTTTTTGACCATCAAATTTGTGTTTTCTGTTTTTCCTCATGAGTGATTCCTAGTGAGTGTCATTGGGTCAGATGGAAGGAATGCCTCCTAACCCTTTGCTGTATGCTACCACAGTTAGTTTTTAAAAAAGATAACAAACCACACCCAGCTGCGCTCAGGATTTACTCATGGAAGGGTCACTCTTGGTGAGGCTCGGGACCACATGGGCTGCTGGGGATCAAACTCGCATCGACTCCAGACGAGGCAGGAGCGCTTCCCACTGCACTCTCTCTCTGGCCCTTGCCCAGAAATCTTTATACCATTTATACAGGCATCAGGAACTATCTTTGGTTTTTATTTTTTAATTATTTGAAACTCAATAAACTAAAGCAACATTTTACATATTTGGGTTTTATTACATTTATTTTACACGTTTTACATAAAATGTGAATTTTGAGTTACTGTTGAGATAGAACATTTTCTCCACTGTACTAAATGGTTGTTTTTTGTATGTGTGAACTGCATCCGTATATTTTTTGCCAGTCTCTTGTAATTTTAATGCTTCATTTTTAATTTTCAGGAGTGTTCAATTTGAATAAAGATCTTACTATTAATTAACCCTTTGCCTCGCTTCTCTTCCACAGTGTCTTTATTATTCGTTTATTTTTCAATTTTGTCGCGTCTCTTGACATGCAGGAGACTCTGTTGTTCTTTGTGGTTTCTGTATCTCTGAAAGCGTTTAAAATTGCTCTTGCATAAGCATTTATCAGTGTTAACAGAAATCAAAATAAAAGATAAAAAATGTACCCACAATCTTCCCAATGCATCAAATTAAAAGTGTTTCCGCTCCCCGAGGAATATGTCTGTCTCTCCCACGCGAGCATATTCGAGGTGGCTGTTATCAGAGCACTGACACTGTGTGTTTGAGGCTTTTCGGTTTATTTTCCCACTAAATGTTATCTGACAGCGCCCTCCCTGTTTCTTTCTCTCAGGCTCCTTCTGGGTTTCTGCGTGCGTTTGAAACTCATTCACTGCTCTTGGCCATCACCTCAGTCTGTGGGGGCTCCCCAGCCCAGCATCCCTCCCCTGGACCAGCCAGAAGGAGTGACAGGTCACCACCCAACTGCCAGGGCCTGGCGTCCCTCGGCACTACCCGACTGCCAAGGGCTGGCTTCTCTCCCCGCTCTGTGGCTGTCACTGCGTCCTGGGCAAATCTGAGATGCTCGTAAGAGGCCGTGGTGATGGTGCAGCGGGGATGGGAGGGGGGACGTTTGCTTTGCATGCTGCCAATCCAGGTTCGATCCGCGGCATCCCATATGGTCCCCCAAGCTCGCGGAAATGAATCCTGAGGCAGAGCCAGGAGTAACCCCTGTGTGTCGTCGGGTATAACCCTAAAAGCAAAGTAAAAGTACAAGGAGGAGGCGAGCAGTTCACCCTGATGCGTGCGTGAGGGGTGTCACTTTCGGTGGGCAAGGGCGGGACAGGCATTACTGGTGCTGAGTGACGGCTGCAACCTCGCCTGTGTGTCTGGTCCCTGTGGACAGCCTGTACACCTCCATCTACCCCTGGGGTAGTCTTGACTCTTGCTGACCTGTGAAAAATAAGGCAGAAGCAAAAATAGCTGTTTCCGGTTCTCTCCTACCTGAAGTTCAGCTTATGTCTGAAGACTGCTTATGTCTCTTACCAGAACCCGACATTTATAGAGTGCGGTCTGTGTGTCCTGAAGTGGCTCTGAGGACAGTTTTTGTATGTGTTGAAGGATGAAGGTCAGGCCCCCCCCACCCCCCCACCCCCAAGCACACATGCGTGCACACAGCAACATCTGTGCTGGAAGAGGTGGGGAGTCGGAGGGAGAACATGAGTGTGTTTTAGCCCAGTCCCTGCCAGATACATCTAGTCTCTGGCTAGCCTTGTGCTTCTTGAGTCCAGGCCATCGTCTAGAAACCTGAGGGAAGGAGCCGGAGGCGCTCCCTGTGTCCCGGGCGGCCGAGCCTCACTGCTGCTGGTGGAAGCCTGAGCTGCGCGGCGTGTTCACAGCGTGTTCATGGTGTGTTCATAGCGTGTTCAGAAACCAGCAGGACCAGCTCCCCCAGCACCTGGGGAAGGGCCAGACACCAGCCCTGCTGCCTTTATGTTTGGGCAACAGTTGCCCAAAAGACTTTGGATATAAAATAATTGAATTTCCGAGAGTTTGATGGTTAATCGCTGGAATTCTCAGTGTACCTCTGGCAGAGGCAGAGGTGAGGCCATGGACTGGGCTGGACATGATGAGTGCCCTGGGCAGGCTGGCCGCTTCCTGTGTCTGCAGCCCTCTGTGCCCTGGAGGGAGGTCTGGAGTCTGGATCCTTGGCACCAGCCACTCCCAACCCCAGACTCAAGCCTTTTTGGTTTCCCCCGCCCCATGGCTGGGGTGTCCACATCCCATAGGAAGCGGCTGAGTCCATTAGTGTCCATTTCTCTTCCTCTTATTTCTCCTCCTCCTCTTCTTCCTCCTCCTCCTCCTCTTCCTCCTGTTTCTCCTCCTTTTTTCCTTCTTTCTTTTCTTCCTCCTCCTCCCCTCTTTCTCATCTTCCTCTTCCTCCCTCTTATTTCCTCATCTTTCTTCTCCTCCTTCACCTCCTCCTCCTCTCTGTCTTTCTCTCCCTCTTCTCATCACCCCTTTCCTTTTTTCCTGCTCTCTCTCTCTCTCTCTTCCCCCGGGCTCTGCCCTCCCTGAGTCAGTACCTCCAGCTGCCGTTTCTGCAGGGCAGCGAGTGGCCCTCAGCTCTGGAGAGGGCGGGAGGTACGTGGGCCTCAGGCCCTTCTTGTGCTCATCGCCCTGTGAACTTGCAGCATCTGCCTCCGAGACTCCTGAGATTATTTACCTTGCTCAGAAGGCTCTGTGTTCCTTCCTCTGGCCTCACATCTGATTTTCTTTAAGGGTTTTTCCTGGAGCAGCGGGAGGAGCCTCTGCCTCTTGGCAGAGCAGGGAAAGCCTGCAGGGGAGGACGCGGGAGAAGAGCCCCCCCAGCTAAAGACCAGAGCTGCCGGGCCTCCCCGGCCTGCGCAGGGGCAGTGGCGTGGGCTCAGGAGGGGAGAGTGCCCACCGCTCAGATGGATGTGGGTGCATGCCTGCGGCCGGAGCTTGGGATGTTTCCAGGTTCCCCACCCCCTGCCTTTGGCACACATTGGCATGTTTGGTGCGGAAGCTGAGCCTGAAGTGTGATTGGTCAGGCTCGCATGGAGGCTGAGGGGTCTTGCCAAAGCCGAGTCCCCTCTTCTGCGGCAGGTTGCCCGGCACCTGGGCCCGGTTACATGTGTGCAGGCAAAGGTCTGGAAAGAGAATTTGAGAGGAGGATTGGGCTCTGGCAAGGACATGGGTTTGTTTTGTTTTTGTTTTGTTTTGTTTTTGTTTTTTGTTTTTTGTTTTGTTTTTCCAAACTCATATTTCATATTTCCCAAAGGGCTTGGTCGGGTAAGCTAAGGAGGGAGCAACAGACCCAAACACTGCAGTAAACCAGCTCGTTCTAATGGATAGGAACTGAACAGTAGCGGCGAAACTGCAGCGTCAAGTGCACCTGGGATGAGACCCCAGATGAGAGCTCCGGAGCTTGGGCATCATGCCAGCATCTTACCTGAAGGTTGCAGAATGGCGTTAGAAGTCAATGACTTAGTAAAATGGGAAAATTCACAAGTGGGTGGCAATAACTCAGGATTAAAGGACCAGCCAATGAAAGAAATATAGAGGAAGCGAGAAAATCCCGAGAGATGAAGGAAGCACAGAGCATAGCAGATTTATGGGATGCAGCTAAAGGTGTGCTCAGGGCATCAGAGCTGTCGATTCTTATATTAAGCGACAAGAAATATCTCAGAAACCAACCACCTAACTTTGCAGTTTAGGAGCTGGAAGAACAAACTAAACTCAGAGATAGCAGAAGGAAATTAATAATCAAGATTAGAGATAAATGAAACAGAAAATAGAACAACAATGGACACTAAGCCAAGCATTGGTTCTTTGAAAGAGCCACAGAAGCGTGAGCCCATTAACTGGATGGAGCGAGACAGAGAGAGAAGCTTCGATGACTGAAATCAGAAATAAAAATGAGACATTACTCTTGATTCTGCCCAGCGAAAAGGGTTCTGAGTAATATGAATAGTTTGCCAACACATCAGATAATCTCAGTGAAACCACAGACTCTACTGGGGCTGAATCACAAAAGCAAGAAGCGGGCCAGGGAGATGGCCCGTGGGCTGGATGTAGCTTCACTTGAGGCTAGGACTCAGTTCCTCGTGGAACTATTCCTGAGTAATAAGCTAAGAGTAGCTCCTGAGCCCTGCCGGATGTGGTCAAAAACTTAAAAAAAAGGAAATGAGAAGGAGGGAGGGAGGAGGAGGAGGAGGAGGAGATGAATAGGAGGAGGAGGAGGGGAGAAGAGGATGGGAGGAAGAGAGGGAACAGGAGGAGGAGGAGGATAGTATAAATCTAATTATAAGTTTCTGGGAGATTAAATCCTTAGCTAAGACTCCTGAAACAGGAAAACCGTGGACTTCACTGGTGACTTATAACAATTAATGATGTACTAATACTAGTGCTTCTTAAAGCTTTCTCCAAAAAATGAGGCGGCAAGGAAACACTAATTTACTCTTGTTTGCAGTTGTTTTTTGTTTTTAGGGCCGTCAGATTTGGTAGTACATAAGAGCTACTCCTGGCTCAGTGCTCAGGGATTACTCTTTACATTTCTTAGGGGGAAAGTGTGGAGCAGGGGCTGAATACAAGCCCCTCATATGCAGAGCACACACTCAGCCCTTTGCACTAACTAACTGCTTGGCCCCTCAACTTATTCTTTGGGGCCATCATCACCTTGATACCAAAGTCAACCCAAAGCCACTGCAAGAGAACTAGAGACTCTGTGTCCCTTATGAATACTGATGCAAAAAAATCTTCAAAAAAAAAAAAAAGATACTAGCAAGCCAAATGCAGTAGCATGCCGAAAGGGCTAAAATGCGGCCAAGTGGTTTGCTTTTCTAAACCTGGAAAGCAAAGTTGGTTCAGTGTACAAAAGCCACTTCATGTGATGCGTCACGTTAACAGACTGAGGTGGGGGGGAAAAACAACGGTCACCTAAATTGATACCGAAAAGACATTTGACAAGATTCAGCACGCTCCATGATTGAGAAAAGAACACAAGCTAGAAAGCTAAAAACCACTGCAACAGGGAAAAGTCATGTTTAGAAAACCCGGCAACATAATACTCAGCAGTGACTGGCTGAATTTTCCGTCCAGATCGAGCAAGGCAAGGTTCGCCAACTGAAGCTGCTTCTTTCTGTTTCTTTTTGCCACTTCTGTTCTACATAGTACTGGAAGTTCTAGGAAGAATAATTAGGCAAAAGGGAAATTAAGATACTCAGATGGAAAAGTGAATGATTGGTTTTGCAAATTATATGATTTTCTCTGTGGAAATATTCCACCATAAGAAAATCGTAGAGCAGCACATGAATTTTGAAAAGGAGAAGACTGAAAATTAATGTGCAAAAATTAACTGCACTTTTATGTGCTAACAATGAATAATCTGAAAAGTTAATTATGCAAGCAGTGCTATTTACAGTAGCATCAGAAAGAATAAAATACTAAGGAATTAATAAAACAGTATAATAGGCCTGCTGAATATCACTGAAAGAAATTAAAGAAAATATAAATAAATGAAGACACATCCTATATCTGTGGATTGGCACACCTTATTGTTAGAGTTTAATATAACCCCAACCCAAAATATAATATATTTACCTCCACAAATTGAAAAATGCACATCTTAAGGCGCATATGTAGTCTCAAGTTTCTTAGAATAGCTGGAACAAGCTTGAAAAGATCAACAAGAGAATTCACACTTCCTGGATTTCACAATTTTATTACAGGGCTACAGTAATAAAATAGTATGATATTGGCATAAAGATTCATCTATATCTACCTGCCTTCCTATGGACAGGAAGAGAGAACTTAGAAGTAAACCCTCACTTATAGTTACCTCGAATTTTTTTGGAGGGAACCAAGACCATCTGCGATGAAGCGTGTCTTTTCTGAGGGAGGTGCTCAGGGCTTACTCCTGGCGCTGTGCTTAGGGGTTACTCTCGATGGTGCTTGGTGCAGGGCATCAAACCAAAGTTGGTCATATGCAAGGCAAGTAATTAGTCCTCGTGTTATCTCTCTGGACCCAAACTTACCTTTTTTAACACTCCATTTGTTAAATGAAGTGGCTTCTTAGCACCAGGTAACACCAAATATTGTCCAAAACCAACAGGGCTTCCGGGGTCCTGAGGCAGCACCAGGGATCGAGCTCAGGCCTTCCTTGACTCACTGAGTCATCGCCCAGCACGCATGGAGGTATTTAATCCCACCGGGCGCTGCGTTTTACGATGGGTGTATTTATACTGTGAAAACGCATGGCATTATCTGCTCTAGTGATCGTTCCCCTTATCTTTCAATCTCTCATTAAGCTTCGATAGCTGTCTTGTTACTATGGTGTGTTTCGTGGTTCCCTAATTTCCTGTGGTTTTGGTGGTGGTGTCGGGGTTCCGTTTGTGGAGGTGCCCGTGGCCACACACTCTTGGGGCACTGATGGTGTCATGCTTATGGGGCTGGGGGTTGCTGTCAGTGATGGGGGGTGCTGGGTCCAAACTCACAGGTACAAAGTGGGGCGATACCAGTGAGTTGCAACCTCTGGACCTCCCTGATTTTTCAACCAGGCTCAAGTCTGTCAGTAGGGGATAGAATTTCATCGTCTTCATGTGTTTCCCTTATGTGTGTGTTTTTGCTTCGGGAGATTCCGCATCCGTTGACGGGAACAAGACTTGGCTGATCAAAGGCAAAGCCCAGAGTGACCTCACGGACGCCCTGGCCAGAGTGCTGGGTGTGGCCCCATAAGGGGAAATCCCTTCAGATGCCAGAGAGACGCGTGGGGTAAGGCACCTGGCTTGTGGCCACCCCAGTTCAATCCCTGAACTGCACGTGGTCCTGGAAGCTCCTCCAGGAGTGAGCACAGAGCAGAGCTGGTAGCCCCGAGTGCCACTGGCTGTGGCTCCAGCCCTGCCCGACCCCAGAACCTGATCTCTTAAAGCAGAGGGTCATAATCAGTGACACATCCCTTAATGTAATATTTTCTGGTGGTAGTGGTGGCGTTGGACCACACCTAGCAATATTCAAAGGGTTACTCCTGATTCTGTACCCAGGAATTATTCCTGGCAGTGTTGGGGAACCATATGGGATGCTGGGGATTGAACCTGGGTTGACTGTTTGCAAGGCAAGCGCTCTACCCACTGTACTATCGCTCCAACCCTTTAACATAATATTTTAACTTAAAACTTATACAAATAAGTTTATGCGAATACCTTTTCCTTAATGCTACCAATACTGTGCATGTTTGGGGGGCGTGAGGTACCCGTGCAGTCAGCTCCCTTCCTCAGTAGTGGTGTCCAGTGCGCCCAGGTACATCTGGGCAAGGCAGGGAGGCCTCCTTGATGTGGTCCTGGTGGGGCCAGACTTAAGGCTCAACCCTGCAGAATGAAGTGTGGGCTGGGCCAGCACTGGGCTTCCTGGTAGCTGGCTGAGCCTTCGGTTGGTCGCCAGCGGCACAGACGCAGAATAACTTTCTATTTCCTAGTGATAGAAACCGTCAGTTTTCAACAAGGCCTTGAGGAACTTGAAAGATATTAGCACAATGTCCCCTTGAACTAGGGAGGCCTAGGGACTGGACATGCCACGGCTTATGAGCAGGTGGCACTTAGACAGTCCCTGGCTGGGTGCAGCGGAGAAGGGTAGCAGGCAGTGGGACACCGGGCTGGGGTTCGGGGCGGCATCGCAGAGGACTTTCTTGGGGCCAGTGAGCAGAGCTCGGGGCTCTGGGTTTGCTGCGTCCAGCACACTTGACCCTCTCCTCATTTTACCTTCCTGTGCCTCGATTCCCCATCTCTGAATCAAGGCAGTCCCTTGTGTCATTGTGAGAAAGGTTCCACATCATTAATTATTAATGTATGTGGCACATGTCACCAGGTGACGCAGAGGCTCAGCCCCTGCTGGGTGCAGAGGCCTGACCGTGCCCAGGAGATGGGTCGCAGCCACCCTGGCGTTGCTCTGAGGGCCCAGCCAGCCTCTGGAAACAGGCAGTCTCAGGGCGTGGACTCTCGGGCATTGTTGCTATTGTCTTTCCTTTGTGTGGGCTGGAGAGCTGCTGTTACTGGAGGGCTCATGTTTTGTTAATCCATTTGTAGGATTGCGTATGTTAACATCATCCTTCCGTCTTTAAAGGAGTTTAAGACCAGCCCGACAAGTGTCCTATTCAGCCCCTCGGCAGCCTGGTGGGACTCGGTGTCCATGGTTTTCTCAGCATGTGTAAACCCACAGTCCACTTTGATGGTACGCCTCCTAGCACGCCCGTCTGTGTTATCTAGTGATGGTTGAGCTCCATGGGCGCCCACATGAAAGCTTTTCTTTTTACGTTTGGGAGCGTTCTGAAATTCTTTTCGCTATTCTTTTCGCCACCGTCTCTTTCCTTCCAAGAATTCAAGAATACTCTTGGTGCAGATATTATGTTGCCGGGTGATGCCTCAGTGTCTTTGAGGGCTGTGTGCGTTTGTCTTCATTACCTGTTCTCTCCGCCCCAGACACTTCGTCCGCCTTTGAGCATGTTGTTCTTCTGTCTCCTCAATCCGTACAGGACCTCTAAGTGGATTTCCCCCTTTCAGCTGTTGTATTCATTAATTCTGGAGTCTTTAAAAAAAAAGCTATTAACTCTTTGCTTGGTTTTCTCTGTTAGATGAGGCCTTCAGCTCTTTGGACACGCTTCCTTTATGGCATTGAGCGTTTGTGGAATAACAGTCTCGTCTCACATCCTGTCCTCAGCAGCACTTTCTCGTGGCCCCTTTCCCTGTGCGGATGCGCTCAGGTTCTCAACAGGTGTTTGGGATTTTTGTTGAGAACTGAAGGGCGCTCCTCGGGCGGCGGAATCTGCTTCTCCTTTTCCTCACCCCTCCGTTTGTGTCGGGGTTGTTTGCTCAGTGACTTCTGTGGTCACTGACCTCTGTCCATTCGGGTGAGTGGCCAGTCCCTGTTCAGACTGAGATGCCCTCGGATGCTGGTGCCGGGGGCTCCCACTCAGCGTCAGGGTCTGCGTGTGCTCCCGGGGAAGACCCTCGGTGCTCAGGCCGCCCTGACAGCTTTCTAGAACCTTCACTCACTGTCTGCCTTGCAGCCCAAGGTCAGTCCCAGGGGAGAGCCTCGGGCTTTGTGTCTTTCTTGACACACTATGTCTGTGTGGAACCTTCTAGAAGCCCAGGAATCAGTGAGGCGATGGCAACCCCCCCAGATTTTCCTTCCTTGCCTGTGGTTGGTGGACACGGGTGCCCTTTGCCTCTCGCTGCCCAGTGCACTGTGGGTAAATGCTTTCGAGGTCTGTGCTGTGTGCCCAGGCCCAGAGCTACTCAGAGAAGGAAATCCTGGCAAGCGGCGGTCTCCCCAGGGAACCACCCCCAGACTGGAAAAGAACAGTGTCTGAGAAGGGGCCTTGGACACGGTGCAAGCAAACCTGTGGGTGGCCGTGGAGACCGTGGCGGGGACTGGGCAGGTGCTGGTGCTTCGCCCCAAGAGGCGGCTGTGAGTAACCAAATCTCAGCATTTGGAGAAGATCGAGTCGGAGCATCTCGTCTCTGTATTTTACTGCTTTTATGGAGAAGAGACTTTATTTGTACCCCACTTGAATTTCTCCCAAAGCCAAAGCAAAACAGAGCCGCCATCATCGGTTGGCCTGCCAGTGCAGCGGCAGTGTTGGTCGTAACAGGGGTCTGGAACATTCTTAAGAGTCTCACGTGGTGGTGGGGTGGGGTGGGGGTGGGAGTGTGGTCTGGCCCGTGCGGTAGCTCTTCTGGCTGCTGAAATGGAGGGAAGCCTGGGCAGGGTCACGGGCCTCCTCCTGCCCATCTCCCGAGGTGGAATGTGGCGGTGCTGTGCTCTCAGGGTGCCGGAGGGGGCAGGGCGAGCTGGCACCACGCCCTGTAAGTGACAGGGGCCCTCGGTGGTGTGTGGACAAACCAGGGTTGGTCCGCGTCAGCCATGGTGGTGGGACTTTCTCTCTCCACTGTTGGTTTTGCTTCTTCCACGGGGAGGTGAGTGACCAGCGTCAGCCATGGTGGCGGGACTTTCTCTCTCCACTGTTGGTTTTGCTTCTTCCATGGGGAGGTGAGTGACCAGCGTCAGCCATGGTGGCGGGACTTTCTCTCTCCACTGTTGGTTTTGCTTCTTCCACGGGGAGGTGAGTGACCCAACGTCAGCCATGGTGGCGGGACTTTCTCTCTCCACTGTTGGTTTTGCTTCTTCCACGGGGAGGTGAGTGACCAGCGTCACGTCTCCCCTCGGTCGGCGCCTCTGTGCGGGCGCCCCTGGACAAAGGGTGGGGTGTACTGCCTGGGCGCCTGAGTCCTGGCGCGTCCTTGGCCTGAGACTGGGGTATCTGCAGGCCTCTGACCCCACCTAGGGCTCCCCAGTGCTCACTGCTGCCCCTCTGGAGGGTTGGAAGGTGGCGACCGAGACCAGGAAGCCCCTTCACATTCCGAGCTTCAGGGCAAGACAGCTCCCACTGCGGCCTGCGGCGCCCTGGCCTTGAGGCACCCTCGCAGTGGAGCAGGCGGCGGGCGGGCTGGAGCTCACAGGCCTCGTCTTCCCTTTCAGGTTCCGGGGTGCACCCATCATAGCTGTGGCAGCCAAGCCGGGGGACCAGAGGCCCCTGAGACAGAAGCTCCCCAGGGCATCTCGGAGCTCATTGAGGTACCGTCTGCCAAACCCTGCTGGTCCCCCTCGGCAGGGCCTTCTGTGCGGGACCCCGGTGGAGCCCCCTCCCTCCTCCACTCCTTAGCACGACCTTCCTTACCTCCCGCGAAAGGCCAGCGGAGGAATGAGACTCGCGCCCCACCCCCGCTCTGGAACTGTCCCCACCTTTGCGGGTCTCGCTTAGGCCTCCTCCCTCTCTCCAGCCCTCCTCAGAGCAGCCCAGGTGCTCTGCCACGCTGGGACCGTGCCCTCTGCCCAGGCCTGCGGAATGCCCGGCCCTTCCCAGAGTCCCACTGGCACGGCCAGCTAGCCGCGGCTGGGGACCCAGCATCGGTGCCGGGCACCTGCCCTCCTCCTGGGAGCCCAGGCCCCTCGCTGGCCCGGGTTTCTGGGGGGACAGAGTGGGAAGCTCAGCCATTCTGCAGGTGCCGGGTCACCAGCCGGCAGGGCTCAGGGTGGGTGATGCCATGATGGCGTCGTGGCCCTCACTCCTGGTGAGGGGTTTCAGTGGAGGCCGTGACTCGGGAGATGCCAGGTCCCTGTGCTGGCCTATCACTGCTCTCTCTTACCTGGCACTGACCAGCCCTGGCTTGCCTCTGTCCCTCAAAGGAGGGAAGACGAAAGCCATGCTGGGGACGGCGCCCGCCCGTGTTGGCCCAGACCTTCACAGCAAGCCTGGGGCCTGCTATTTGTGCCACGGTTACCAAGGAGAGGCCCGAGAACTCAGAGAGGTCAAGTCGCTCTCCCAAGGGCTTACGAGGGGGTTCAGGCCCAGCGTGGGTGTTGGGTTTGGCTTTTGGGTCTGCTTGCACTTGGACCCAACCAGCCACCATACGGGGCCAGTGCCACTGATCTCCATTGTACAGTAGGGAGGACACTTGCCTTGCGCATGGTTGATGTGGGGTTGGTCCCGGTACCACATATGGTTCCCGGATCCCCGCCAGGGGGTGATCCCTGAGCACTGCCAGGTGTGGCCTCCAAACAGACATCAAAAAACAGGTGAAAGAGCCATGATCAGTAGAGCCTGTTTCTGCGGCCACCGCCCTGGGCCCATCTCTGCGGCCACCGCCCTGGGCCCGTCTCTCGCGCCACCGCCCTGGGCCGTCTCTGCGGCCACCGCCCTGGGCCCGTCTCTGCGGCCACCACCCTGGGCCCGTCTCTGCGGCCACCGCCCTGGGCCCATCTCTGCGGCCACCGCCCTAGGCCCGTCTCTGCGGCCACCGCCCTGGGCCCGTCTCTGCGGCCACCCTGGGCCCGTCTCTGTGGCCACCGCCCTGGGCCGTCTCTGTGGCCACCGCCCTGGGCCCGTCTCTGCGGCCACCGCCCTGGGCCCATCTCTGCGGCCACCGCCCCGGTGGGAACCCCAGACCCCCCCGACCAGCATCCAGGCTTTCCGTGGGAGGAGTGTCACCGCGGGAGGCGAGACAGTGGAGACTGGAGACAGGGGCAGGCTGTTCCCGCCGGGGCATGAAGGACCGGACAGCTGGTTCCTTCGTCTCCATCCATTGCTGGGAGTTAGTGCGACAGCATCTCCCAGCACCAGGAGCGAGTGCAGCAGTGTCTCCCAGCACCCAGGGGACCTGAGGGATGTGCCCAGAGCCTGGAGCTGTGGAGAGAGTCAGCGGAGAGGCCAGGGCAGCCCTGGCCTGGGGCAGACAGTGCCCGCACAGCCACTGACCCAGACACCAGGCACAGCCTTTGTTCTCCCGCCGCCTCCTGCTCACAGGCCCCCCCATCTGTTGGAGGGAAGAGGGAAGACCCAGCGTATGTCACCCCATAGTGCTCTGGCTGGGGCTACGGGTTGGGGGTGGGGGGCAGAGGAGCCCGCCTGGAGGCCGCTGGCCATTGGTGCCAGGTGCCAGGAGCAGCGGTGGATAAAGCCTGCACTGTCCACAGTGTGGAGGGTTCTGGGGACAGAGGGACCCCGACGCCCTTTGCCTCCACTCCATAGTGTGGCGGAAGTTGGCGATGCCCTCAGAGAGCCGATGGCCCAAGCAGCAGCCAGCTCTGACCCCGGCCCTGCCCACCCAGCTCCTCCCAATGGTCTCTCTTCCTACGTCTCTTCCAGCTCCTGACTTCCCAGATCCCCGTCCCCACACGAGACCCCTCGGGCCGTTCCTCATGTCCGTGGACCACTGTTTCTCCATCCGCGGCCAAGGCACCGTCATGGCGGGCACCATCCTCTCAGGCTCCATCAGCCTTGGTGACAGCGTGGAGATTCCTGCCCTCAAGGTCAGTCTCTCCTTGTCTTCCTAGGCTGCTGGCCCTGCCCCTGGGCTCACCTTCTCTCCTAGCACTGACACTCACCCCACCCCTTTCTCAGAGAAGCCACGCCCCTCTGTTGGAGGCACTTGGGTGCCCTTTAGGGACAGAGGAGCAAGGCTCGAACACACACCCTATTTTCATGTGCAGCAGCAGGGTGCCTTCCGGTCACTTCTGCTGGACCTTCTGAATATCTGATCAAAGACAGATGGTCTTGTCCCCAAGTCACGCAGGCTGAAGGTCTTCTGGAGTTTCGGGCTCTTGGTGGCCTTGGCACAAGCTGCGGTAACCCAGGGAAGGCCTGTGCGAATGGGGATCTGGGTACCCCTACCTGGTCGGGCCCTTGCTGACAGGGTGTCCATCGGGTATCCTGCCTGGTTGGGCCCTCGCTGACCGGGTGTCCATCAGGTACCCTGCCTGGTTGGGCCCTCGCTGACCGGGTGTCCATTGGGTGTCCTGCCTGGTCGGGCCCTCGCTGACCATGTGTCTATTGGGTTTCCCACCAGGTCAGGCCCTGGCTGAACGGGAGTCCATCCAAGCCTTGGTATTTCCTGCTGTAGCGACCTTCCTTGTGCTGGATATTAGCAAGAAAGCTCACGCTGGAGAGAGTACAGCGGGGAGGGTGCATGCCTGGCACACAGCCGACCTGGGTTCAATTCCTTGCACCCCATAAGGTCCCCTGAGACTACCAGGAGTGACCCGAGTGCAGAGCCAGGTGTCATCCCTGAGCACTGCCTGGTGTGAGCCCAAAACCAAAACCCCAATAGCTCATAGCCTCTACACCACCTGCCCTTCAGAGGAGGCCGTGTGGAGGGCACCAGGGCCTGGGTGGGCCTGTTCAGAGGAGGCCGTGTGGAGAGCACCAAGGCCTGGGTGGACCTGTTCAGAGGAGGCCGTGTGGAGGGCACCAAGACCTGGGTGGACCTGTTCAGAGGAAGCATGTGGAGGGCACCAGGGCCTGGGTGGACCTGTTCAGGTCCGCCTGGGCATTCTGGGGCCAAGGGGCGCTTCCCAGGAACACTCAGGTACAGAGTGCGGAGGGGGAGGCATGCCCGGCCTGCACAGCCCAGGGCAGCACCGGCGCCCGCGTGCCCAGCCCAGGACACCTGCCATCCGTGGTGCCTGGGTCCCTGCGGACTGGCTTGGTGCTGATTCTCCAGTTGTCAGGTCCCGTGGCTGGGTCAGGTGCTCCTGGGAAGCCTGTGGGGGGGAGTGAGTCAGCCCGGGAGAGGCCGTGTGCTGGAGGAGGTGGCTGAGAGGCCGGCAGGGCTGACCCCTTTGAGGGACATGCTTCTCCACTCACCCTGCAGGACAGGACAGGGTGCTGTGTCCCTCCTCAGGAGCAGGACCTGGGGACACTGACTCTGACCAGGGCCACTCACCGAACAAAAGTTTCTGTTTTGAGACCACGCTGGCCAGAGTCCGGGGCTGCCTGGTGCAGCCGCTGGCGTGACAGGGCAAGAGCTCGGCCCCCTCCCCAGTGCTTGGGCCCCTACCCCTGACTGCTGTGGCTAAGCTCCCTTCCTTCCCGGCTGATGGACAGCTTTCTCCATAGACCATCTGTCCTGGACAAAGATGGCTTCAATCAAGGCCACCGTGTGCCAGGGACTAAAAGTGCAAATCCTAAAAAATAAAGCAGAGAATTGTGAAAATAAACTCAGCTTATATTTAACAGAAATCAGCTTATTATAGAGACCCAGTTAATTCTTAGCTGGAGCAGAGCACTGGACCAAATGCTGACTTTCCCCCTCCCCTGGGGACCACCGGATCCGGCATTCCTGGGGCCCTGGGAAAGACGCAGCCTGGGAGAGCCGCTGGGGAAGCAACGGTGGGAGGTCTGGCAAGGACTGGGGTGGGGAATGGAGTGGGAGTTGGGGGTCCCTGGGGCCTGGAGAGAGGAGGGGTTTGGGGACAGTGTGCTGCCGGCCTGAGGGGTGCTGAGGTGGCCGACCACAGGGGGTTTCCGCACCGTCCCGACACCCACTGTCCCTGCCGTCCCTCTGTCCTGCCGTCTCACGGTCCTGCTATTCACTGCCCCGCCATCCCGCGTCTTGCCTCAGGCGTCTCTTCATCCTTATCACGAGGGAAACATGCCGTCAGGACCCTCGGACTGCCGAGTCCTCGGACCCTCCTCTGACTCCTGGGCATCACCTTTTTAGACTTTTCGGCCTGTTCTCAGCCCCAGCAGTGTCTGTTGCTGCTGCTCAATGCTCTTGTGGACCTTCTGGAGAGCAGAAGCGGGAGGCGAGGGGGTGTGTTTGGCTGAAGGTGCTGCCTGGGTTATGCCTTCATAGTAAAATGCAGAAAGAGGGTGAGAGGAGGCAGGGGACCAGCGGGAAGGGCCAGCAAGGAGATCCGAGTGCACGGACCCAACCCCTCCCCAGGGGAGCCCCCACAGGAGAGTCCGCTCTGCAAAGGAGGGCAGGTGTAAGGCCGAGAGCCTTTACCTCAGAGATGAATCCGAAGGCCCTGAAGCTTGTCAGACCCATTGCATGGGGAGTGCGGGGTGGGGGAGCTGCCTGTTCAGGAAGGTTCTGGGGATCGTCTCGGGGTGCACATGCCCGGGCCTGCAGGAGAGACCCACCAGGGCTGGGAGAATGTTCTCTCAACAGAAACCCGCCGTGCTCTGAGCCACAGAAACAAACTCGAGTGGACGGGCGGCGCGTTCAGACCCTGATGGCAGGAAGGCCCCAGGGAACTGTGTCAGCACTCACGCTGATGTCTGCCAGCGCGAGTCTAAGGTCATAGCTAGGACAGAGCCCTCACCAGGGTGGGCAGGTCAGAGGTCATCCATGCCCTGTTGTCCGAGTGGGGTTACTTTGGTTGTGCCGCGCCTCTGTTGGGTTGGGGGTGTTTGCCCAGGCGCCTCCCTCGTCTTCCCTTTCAGAATGGGGCGGTGTGTCCCGGCCGTATTTGCAAAGGAGACAGCTTGTATTTATATATATTTTATGTCTATGTCTCAAGTCCAGCTTATATGTATATATTTTTTATGTCTTGTACCCCCAGCGGATCATGCCTGGGGTACCCTGACTTGGTGAGATTTGGGGCCTGGAGTCAGTGCCACAGTGGGGAGAAACTTTGGGGGGAATGCGTTGTACACCTGGCTGCAAACTCTTGGGGGAGCGGGGTTGCTGTAGTGGGTTAAAGCTTTTTTGTTTTTTTTTGGTTTTTTTTTTTTTTTTTTGCTTTTTGGGTCACACCTGGCAATGCTCAGGGGTTACTCCTGGCTCTACACTCAGGAATTACTCCTGGCAGAGCTTGGGGACCATATGGGATGCTGGGGATCGAACCCCGGCCGGCACAGGTCAGCCGCGTGCAAGGCAAATACCCTACCCGCTGAACTATCTCTCCAGCCCCATGTAGTGGGTTAAAGTTTGGCCCACCCACATGACCTTGAAATAAGTGGTTGATGGCAGTGTGCTGCTGACCGCTGGCCCTCCCTGCCCGTTCCCTCTCCTGGAGTCCCACCCAGCAGGTGAGGAGACCAATGGGCAGCAGAGCCACTGGTCAGGGCCCAGGTCCTTGCCAGATACCCAGCACCCTTCACCGCCTGTTGTCTGTCTGGGGCTGGACGCCTACTTGTCCCGGAGTTCTGTGAGTGACCTCGTGAGCCTGCCGAGGCCCTCTCGGGCCGTGGGCCATGTCCAGCCACATTCCAGAAGCTGCCGAGTCCAGTCCGCCTGACCCCCTCGCAGCCAGGTCCTCCACGGCCCGTAATTGGTGGCCGGTGCCTGTTGGCTAGGGTGGGGGCTTTTGCCTAGATGGCCCCCTTCCCATAACCAGTGACATTCCCGTCGGGCTCGCTAATCGACTTGGACACGTCTGACCGCTTGAACTCCCTCGGAGGCGGGGCACGGCCATTCCAAATAAACAGTCACATTCCCTTCCCGGCGTGGCCGCCGCCGCCTGCCAGACCCCAGCCCCCGGCCCGCTGCCCACGTCCGCTCCCAGCTGGGGCCCATTAGGTGAGGACTGAGGAAATGCTGGGAAACAGGGGCTGTGGGAGGAGAGCCAGAGCCCGAGGTGGAGCTCCGCCGGGTCAGGCGGCAGCGCCCAGACTTTGCCAGCTCTCCTCGGGCCTGCCGGTGCCCGCGGTGCTCAGGCTGGGACACCCTGTGAGCTTTCAGGCTGGTGACGGGCGTCACCGCGCTTTGAGTACCTGTCACTGTTGTGCCTTCGCAGTCAGTGCCTCCGATCATGGCGGAAGCGTGTGGTGCCAGGAGTCCGCGGGCCTGTGTGCTGGGCTGCCCGCCGTCCCCCGCCCTCTGCAGCCCTGGGCCTGCTGGCTGCGACGATGGTGGGAAGTTCCTGGCTCTCGGGAGCAGCGTGGACCTCGCGGCCGCTGCCATCACCTCCCATCACCTCCCATGCTGCCCTTCAGCTTGCCTTCCCCGTGGACTGCCGTGGTGGGTGTCAGAAGGGCAGGGCAGGGTCCCTTCCTGGTCAGTAACAAAATGACTCACGGAGATAACTCAGGAGTCAGAGAAGCAGCACAGGGGGCAGACGTTGCTGGCCGGGCAGCTGGTACTGCTTCACCCACGCATGGCACAGGGGTCCCTGAGCCCCACAAGAGTGACCCTTGAGCCCTGCCAGGAATAACCCCGGAACACTGCCAGTTGTGATCCTAAGCATCACCAGGAGTGATGTCTGAGCACAGAGTCAGGAGTCAGCCCTGAGCACAGAGCCCAGAGTCAGCCCTGAGCACAGAGCCGGAGTCAGCCCTGAGCACAGAGCCCAGAGTCAGCCCTGAGCACAGAGCCAGGAGTCAGCCCTGAGCACAGAGCCAGGAGTCAGCCCTTGAGCACAGAGGCAGGAGTCAGCCCTGAGCACAGAGCCAGGAGTCAGCCCTGAGCACAGAGCCAGGAGTCAGCCCTGAGCACAGAGCCAGGAGTCAGCCCTGAGCACAGAGCCAGAAGTCAGCCCTGAGCACAGAGCCAGGAGTCAGCCCTTGAGCACAGAGCCCGAGTCAGCCCTGAGCACAGAGCCCGGAGTCAGCCCTGAGCACAGAGCCCGAGTCAGCCCTGAGCACAGAGCCCGGAGTCAGCCCTGAGCACAGAGCCCAGAGTCAGCCCTGAGCACTACTGCGTGTGGCAGTGCTCCCCTCTGCCCTGCCCTGAGGTCATTGCAAGTCCACGTGCATCCGTTGTTACTGCTGAGGAGTGTGGTCAGTGGGCTGTGCCGACACCTAGCTTGTTGGTGAGAAAAGCTTAGGAGAAATGTTGGGGTTGCTCTCTCCAGCCACTCCTGACCGTTGGGCCCCTGCGTCTTCCTCTGAAAGGGACGCCCAGAAACAAAACTTGTTTGGCGTGTATGCGCCAGCCCCCGTACCCCTCGAATCTGCTCCCGGAAGTTGGTTTGAGGGGTGAGACGGGTCAGTGGCACCTGGAGAGAATCTGTCTCTCACATCTGGAGCCCACAGCTCTGACAGCGCCTGACCAGCCCCCAGGCTCCGCCGCACTGCCCCTCTGCGGACCTGGCCCACACCGCCGCCCGCTGCCTGCAGGCTGTTCCCTAGAGAGTCCCGTGTTCCCCACGGCACCGACCCCTCTGGGGGCTGCCCGGCACTGCCCACCTACCCACTGCTCCCAGCTCCCCAGATGCAGAGCTGGGTCCCCCCACAGGTGCCCCAGGAAAGCTAATGAGTGTACTGGGAGGAAACAGTGACCGAGGAAAGTCAGTTCAGTCTTTCTTGCGATGCAGAAGACGCTGGCCTGGGGGACCTGTTTGCAGAGGCTGCACCTGGGCCCAGAGTCCGAGCCACTTCCTGTCCCTCTGTCTGTCTGCTCGAGGCGCGCCCAAGGGCAGTGTTGGTGCTCCCGGGCTCAGTGCCAGCCTTGTCCTCGATACTTGTAAACTGGGGTCTGGGGCCACTGAGCAAATATCCTGGCCCCTGGGGCGGAGCCCCCCCCCACTTCCTGCCTTTCCTTTAGAAAAATGAACAGCCTCATCCTCGGTCCCAGCTGTTTTCTGGCTTCAGATCTAGAAGGATCTCGTGTTTGCACAGGCCTAGTGGCCTGGGGGACTGTGCGTGCCCGGGGAGCTGAGAGGGTGACTGGGCTCTGCTGAGGGTAGGCTCTGCCTCCAGGTCCCCGAGCCCTGGGGTTCAGCCCCCTGATCCCACCCAGACCCCCTCGGATGGCAGGTCCCAGAGCCGGCTGCCGTCCTGCCTATCCCTTGGTGGTGCCTCTTCTGAAGTCTGAGCCGCCGCTGGCCTCGCCGTCCTGCTGGGAGGCCGCGGAGTGTGACGTGCCACGTCCCGCAGGCCCTGGAGACGCTGCCAAGCGGCTTCTTTCCTGGGGCAGCTTCACTCCGGCAGGGCTGGCGTCTACGCCGTGGCTCGGTCTGGGCCCCGCACATGGTGGCCGTCCTGGGCTTCCTCCAGCTGTCTCTCCCCTCGGTCCCCAGCAGTCCCTGAACCTTCTGCCGTTGCTCCCACTTCCAGAAGCCCCGCGTGCCTGCTGGTTCTTTCATGGCCCTTTATTTCCTGCCGCCGCAGATACAGGCCGTCGCCTCCCCACTCGGGGTCCGGATTGCTTGGGTGAAGCCCATGAAAAGATGAAGAAGGTGCCAAGGCTGGCCCCAGAGGGGAGCAGCCGGCCCCGATCAGCCTCTGATGGTGCTAGAAGTGTGTGCTGTGGGGGTGGCGGGGGTGGGCCCTGAGCCGAGCTGGTGCTTGTCTTCCTCGCAGACCTGGACCAGGCTCCGGGCTCATGCCTTTGTTCTGCGCAGCAGCTGAGCACATAGAAGCCTTGCAGGGAATCTGGGCGCTCGGGCCTGAGGGCATGAGGAGGCCCCCAGAGCCCCTCACCAAGGACTCCAGCTGCTGTGGGCAGGGCCGCGTCCCCCTTCTACCACTCATGGACCTCTCATGCCCTGAGGCGTGCTGGGACCCCAGGGTGGCATCCCCGGCATCAGTCTGGACAGAGGGTACCCCAGTTCCTTATGCCAAGAGCTGCATGGCCCCCAAGTGGTCAAGTGATCTGCCCTGGAACCCAGCACTTCACAGCAGCCTCTGCAGGGGACTGGAGTAAGGAGCGGGACCCTCCTCCCCAGGCCTGGGCACAGGGCGGAAGCAGCTGTCTGCACCCACCTCGTGGCTTGGAGGCTGACCCCCTCTACCCCCTCTGCTCTGGTGCACCCTCTTTTACAGTGTGGCCGGGTCAGCGTCCTCAGTGCTGGAGGGTTCCCTGCAGGCCTCGGAGCTCTCGACACCCCACACCAAACCTCTCGAGAGCCTCCAGGTGCAGCTCAGGGTCGTGGGTGGGGAGCAGGTGGGAAGGTGGTGGGGTTGGGGTGGGACATGTACCGGCCTCCGACGTCTCCCCTGGAGGGTTCAGGAGTCCCCTCCCAGGAAAGTGGCATGGGTACAGGAAGCATCTGCCGTGCCAGGGGCTCCTGAGTGAGCTCAGACCAGCGGGTCTCTGGGGGAAAGGACACTCAGGGCTGTCACCTGGCCCCTTTGCTCAGCAGCAGCCAGAGCCTGTACCCTGGGGTCGCCCTCCAAGGGATCAGTGCCAGCAGAGACCCTGCACTGCCAGGCCACCTTCTGATAGGGTGCAGGGCCTGGGGCGCACCACGAAGGGTCACTTGCAGTGCCTAGGCTGTCTGGGTGCCGTTGGGCAGACAAGCCCAATGTCCAGGGAGTGGACGGTGTGAGCTGGAAGGACCTAGGACTGGGGGCTTGGGGTTCCTCTGCATGGGAGGGGGACCCCACGTACGGCTCCTGTCTGAGGCCAGGACCGTCGCCTCCTTTGTGCCTGGGGAGTAGCAACAGGAAGTGTGACACACAGGTGCCCTGCACGGGGTCCAGGCCTACCACAGGCTCCCGGAGCGCCCTAGGCGCACCTCCTGGTGGGGTGAGAGCCCAGGAGCCCGCTGAGGGCTGGGCAGGCAGCAGTTGGCTCTCCTGTGGGTGCCAACTGAGAAAGGGCACTGGTGCTTTCTGGGCTCGAACGACCGGGTGGTGGTACCACGTGCCCAGGAAGCTGTCCCCGTGGGTCGGGAGGTGGCCAGGACCCGGCCCTGTAGGTGAGTCCCACCCCGCAGCCGGAGACGTCACTTGTCCCAGGGATTCTGGGGGCTGCCACTGTGCCCCCTTCTTTCCCTCCTGCCGGTCAGCTGGGCTTCTGGCACCCTGGTCCTCTGTGCTGGCCCCAGGTCTTCGCACAGGCTTGTCTCCAGGTGTTCCTGGTGTGGCTCCTGCCAGGGTCCCTCCGACCGTGGCTTCTCATGCTAAAACTGAGCCGTTGCCCGGGCTGCACTGTGAAGTCCCCGCAGAGGCGGCGGGTGCCGAAGCCGGTGTTTGTGCAGACACGAGGCCCTTCTAAGTGCCAGGCGGGGTGGCACATTGGTGTGTGCCACATGCCATGGAGTCAGGGATGGTGCCTGCAGGCCCAGAGAGGAGCGAAGGCAGTCGGTGAAGTGGCGCCACGTGCTCTCGGCACCTGCGGCTGATGCCTGCCGTGTGCGGGTTGTCGAGGCGGCTTCCTGCCCCCGCCTGCATGCGGCCTCGCCTTCCCCACTGCCTTCCCCCGGGGCCCCGGGCAGCCCTGCCCGTTCTGGGCTCCTTGACCTTTGGGGCTGAGCTTGGCTCGTTAAAGGGAAGCCGAGTTTCCTGAGTGCACTTAGAATCCAGGCACCGCTCGGACGAATAGTTATCATTCCTGCTTGTAAGAAATAAAGCAATAATAAAAATACCATCAGCGTTGCTTTAATTGTTCACAGGCTTCAACTCGCCGGGGTCTCGGGAAAGGGCAAGTGCGATGTCTTATTAAAGTACAGGCACTTGCCTGCTCTTGTTTGAAGTTTGGAAAATGCCTCATTATGGCATTATGACATGTTTTTGTTTAAAAAATAAACTCCAGCCATTCAACTCCCACGCCAGCCCCCAACCCCAGCCCCCACTGCCCAGCTTTTCAAAAGTGTTTAAATGAGATGATTCTGGGCAGGCTTAACTGAGCCGAGCCGGGGCCAGCCTGCGGGACGGCCGAGTGCCCCCTGGCCGCCACTGCCCGGCCTGCACCAGCACACCCAGCCCCCTCCCGGCTGCTGTGCAGAGACCAAATGGGAGTGCCGCCCCCGCCCCCCGCCTGCCGGCCCAGGGCCGATGGACTCGCATATAGATGGCAAAGGGAGCTGGCAGGGGCTGACAACGGCTATGCAGCTGGAACAGCAGGTGCCAAGGACCTGTGGTACAGATGGCTCCAGGGAAGGCTGGAGTTCTGAAGCTCAGTGGGCTCAGAGCATGTCGGGGTGGAGATGCTGGTCGACTGCGAGTCTGTGCGAGCTGCTGCTTGTTGGCGGGGCGGGGCGTGGAGAGAGGTGGAGGGCCCGGGAAGGGACGTCTGCATTCCCGGATGTGGGCTCTGGTGGGGCGAATGGCAGAGTGTGGGGTGGGGGGGGGCCCCTCGGGGAGCCCGAAAGGTGTGGGTGTGGGTGCAAGGAGAGCAAGGACCATGGGTTGAGTTTTAAGTGGGCGGCCTTGGGGAGGCCCGTGCCATTGGAGATGGGGGAGCCGGCCGTGAGCGGGGTTCAGGCGCAGAGGAGCTGGGGTCACCCTCGCGCCTGGGAACCGGGAGAGCAGCCTCTGCCGCGGGGCTCTGGCAGGAAGGAGAGGCAAGTGGCAAAGCAGCTTCAGCTGTTTCTTCTGAGGTTCTTCCGCTGGCTCCTCCTGCTGGGCCTTGGGAGGCGCGCCCAGCCCTCGTCCAAGGCGAGGGTCGAGGCTGGGGTCCCAGCTCCAGGAGAACAGAGAGGACAGTTCTGGGGTCCCAGACGCCCCGGGCCGGCCCGAGGTGGAGGGGTTCCAGCTTGCCCTGGTGCCAGTGCTGGTCCGTGAAGCATCGGGCTGGCTTGGAAGGGCTGCCCCGTGCCCCCGCGCCCCCAGCTCCGTGACATAAACGGGGTGACTGGGCGGAAGGTCAGGAGTTTAAGAGCTTGTTTTATTCAAGACGGGGTAAGAGACAGGAGGGGCGCGGGCCTCTGTGTGGACCCTGGTATTTTCTTTTTGAGTCGGGCAGAGAGTGGTCGGGCAGGGAGGGACGGCAGCCCGCCAGGGGGGAACGTTGCCAAGCACAGCGCCGCTAATGCGAACCAGACGGCAGCGGCCCATCTCCTGGCCCGGCTTAATGCAGTCCTTGCCGGCAGGGGCGGCGGGCAGGAAGGCGGCCTGGGCAGTGGGCCCCTTAACCCTTCGGGTGCTGGGCCGCCAGCGGCCCCCTACCCCACCTCCACATGTTGGCGCCTAGACCCCACGGGTCTCTGTGCCAAGCCTCTACCTGCTCCAAGCTGGCACCCCCTCGGTTTGGGGGCATATTCTCAGGAGAGGAGTGGGGAGGGGTGGGGTTGTGGGTCAGGAGGCAAGTGGGACAACAGCTGGGGGGTGGGCACTGTGAGTTGGAGACAGGGCCAGGCTTGGCTGGCAGACCAGTGGCCCCGGCTGGCGTGGGTGCAGCTGGGAGGTGGGGATCAGCTCAGCTGTCCCACCTGGTGGCCCTGAGGCGTCGGCCCTGCAGCCCCAATGGCCTGGCTGCTGGAGGCTGCAGTCCAGGCCCTCCGCGGTCAGGGGCAGCTCCTCCGAGTGCCTAGGCCCATCTCGGCGCGAGCTCACTCGGTCCCTCTGGCTGGGAAAGGCCTGCGCACGCGCCTGCACATGTGTGGGGACCAAGGCACCCGGCGACCTGCGGGTGGCGTCCTGTGAGCAGTGGCTCCATGTTGGGGGCTGAGGGAAAGTGGAATCCGGGCCCTGAAAGGGAGCTTTCATGTTCAAGTCTCTAATTGATGTTCAGATCTCTGACAACGAGCTTGTATTCATCTGTTGCTTGTGTGGCTTTTTATGAAAGAAAAAAAAATACAAGGCCAGAGAGAAAGAGCGACTTCTGTCCGGCACCCCCACCCGCCCCCGCCTCTCGGTCACTCGCTTGTGCCCCGGCCTGCCTGGGCTCTGGGAAGCTGCTGGGCTGGGGACCTGCTGTGGGGGCAGAGGGGCTGGGGCGGGCACCAGCTCCCCCTCAGGGGCTCCTGCCAGGCCCGGCCTGAGCCTTTCCCTCCGTGGCTGTACCCGCACTCCCAGTAGGTGGCGTGGTCCACCTTGGGGCCCCCTCTCCCGAGTCGCCGCTCCTCAGAGGAAGCAAAAGGCCTGTTGTTGGGGTGTAGCTTCTGCTGCCTGCGGCCTCCCCACATCACGTGCACAGGCCCTTGGTCCCTTTCCTGGGGCTGCCGTCCCCCATGAGTCTCTGGGGAGACCAGACACCCCATGCCATGCACGCTGCCCCTGGCAACGCAGCGCCAGAGACACCCCCCCCACCCCGCAGGCACTCCGCCTCCCCACCCGATGGGCCTGAACACTCCTGCAGGCTCCCGCGTTCATCTTGTTTATTTGTGGCGAATCACGGTAGTGTTTCATCGGAACTTTCTCAGAAGGATCCTCTCTTCCTGCGAGGGAGAGAGCGGGAGACAGACATGTCAGAGAGGGAAGACGGGCTTCTCCAGAGTGGAAGTGAGCTAGCACAGGCCCAGCAAGTGGGAGACGGGTGCCAGGGAGAACGAGGGAGAGCAGGCCTGAAGGGTGAGCCAGGCACCCATGTTTGGGTACAGCTCTGACCCCGTGACCCGGCTTGCGCTGCCGCTGTGGAGGTCGTGTCCTGGGACTCCACTCCTGGTCACCCTCCGTCATAACTGAGGGGCAGGAGGCCTGGGAGGGGACGGCCGGGTGCTGGTTGGAGTGGCAGTGGGCAGGGTCGGGGAGCCAGGGAAGAGACTTGACCCTTTTGCAGGGTTCCGCACCTCAGCGCCCATGGAGTTTTATTTATTTTTTTAATTTTTTTTCCTTTTTTTGGGTAACACCCGGCAATTCTCAGGGGTTTCTCCTGGGCTCTGCACTCAGGAATCACTCCTGGCGGTACTGGGGGGACCATATGGGATGCCAGGGACCGAACCCAGGCCGGCACAGGCCTGCCGCGTGCAAGGCAAACGCCCTACTGGGCTATCGCTCGCCCGCCCGCGGATTTTTATGGAGCTGTGATAGAGTGGGCTGCAGAATGTCGGCCTCCTCCAGAGCCAGGAGGGGCAGGCTTGGGGCAGCAGATGCTGGGGTGCACTTTTCCCCCAGAAAGCCCCCACTCCCGCCCATGGAGCCCCGGCGTGTTAGAGTATGTCCAGAGCCGGTCCGGGGGCTTCCGTAGAGTGGCGGGGGCTCTCCCTCGGCCAGGGGAGCCGTGTGCATGCTTGGGCTGGGCTTTGATGGTTGGCGTGAGCAGGTCCAGGGAGGGCAGGACCTGGCCGGGTGTGGATTCCTCCAGTAGATCGGTGGGTGCTGAGGCAGTCAGCTGTGGACAGAAGTCCATCTGGGCCCATCGGGTCCATCCCAGCTCTTGGGCCCGGCAGGTTTCCGACAGGAAATGCCTCGGGAACTTGGCCATCTCGCTCAGCGAGACGCCCCCAGGCTTGGGGCCCATGCAGCCCACTCGCTCCCTTTGCCCACGGCCTGGCAGGGCCTCCCGGAGGGAGAGGGCAGCAGAGGGCTCTCCCCTGGCCAAGCAGCCTCCTGGAGCCCTGGGCCCCGCTCCTGGGCTGCTGCTCCTGTGCCCCCTCCCGCCCCCAAGGTGGTGGGAAGTGGGTGGCCGGCCCCCGTCCTGGCCGCGGGTCTGTCGGCTCCAGCTCCTTCCCGGCCGCCGGCCTCGGTTCACAGGTGAGGCCTTTTGATGTAACCGTGAGGTTTGGCTGCACCAAGCCTGTTTGCTTAAGCATTACTCTTGCCCGTTCCCTCGGACCTTCTCTCTCTTTTAAAAATATGCTGCTTGCCAAAGGTTATTTTGGATCTGTTTTTGTTTATCAGGTAGAATTGTTCCAGCACAATTGAAAGCAGACCCGCGTGTTGACAGCGCCTGGAGCCGCTGTCCACGTGTGCACGCGCAGAGCGGCCTGGAAGCAGCCAGGGCCGCGGGGCGGGGAAGCCACCCCCATCCCCTCACTGCTGTAACTGGGACTCTCAGCACAAAGCTGTCGTGGCAGGGTGTCAGGTGGAGAGAAATCAGGGCTCTGGGCGCAGGGGGGCAGCCGAGGGTCTGATGCGGCCTTCGTCCACGGTGCCCACGCTGGGCTGGGCAGTCTGCAGCCTGCGGCCAGCGTGGCTATGGAAGGTGGGCGTGGAGGCGTTGACCCCGTGCGGGAGGCCTTTTCACATGGGTGCAGAGGGGTGCTGGCTTCCCGGAGCCCCGCGAGTCTCGGGAAAGTCTGTCTCCCTGTTGGGACCTTGGCACGTGAGACTCTTTGCAGTGCTCAGTCCCGTGCCCTTGTGAGGCGGCTCTGTCGTCTCCCTGGGCTTAGGGCTCCCAGAACGGTGGTGTAGGTCTTTAGCTACCGGTGGTGGGAGCCTGTGCAGGGTGTGTGCGTATGCGAGCGGGCAGGGAGGCGTCCGGCTGACGCTCCACCGGGCTGGTCGAGTTTCGTCTGTTTCTTGCCTTGCCCGCATGCCCGCACCTCCCTCACACAGGCTCTCTCCCGGGCGTTTCCAGCCAAGCCGCGCAAGGACACACACAGGGCCTGTCCCTGGCCGTCTGCCCAGGGCAGATGCCAGCCGAGAGACACTATTGTCACCTTAGACCTGCGGCTACCCAAGCAGCCACTCTGGGGGTCCAGAGAGAGGCTTTGCCCCTCTCCCCACCTCACGTGCTTCAGATGGAGGGTGGGCGCCCAGCCGCCGCTGAGTTTTATCTGAGTTTGGGAATCTTTCTGAAATGTATTTTATACACACCCCCCTTTCCTCGAACTCCGTGGCTCTTCCTAGAATACAGCATATAATTCCATCTTTTCCCGATGACTCAGCGCCTCCGGACCAGCTGGTTGATGGCAGAGGCTGGGGCTGTTGGCTGCTCTGGGGACTGTGCTCACGGGCCCTGGCAGCCTGTCCCGGGGAGCGTCCTGACCCCCGGCTTGCCCTGGCTCACTCTCCCCGGGAGCCCCTCAGGCAGAGTGTGGGCAGAGGGACTGGGGGCTTCTGGTCACTCTCTTCCCTCTGCCGGAGGAAGCGTGGGGACATGGCTGGAGAGGGGGAGGGGGTGGGGGAGGAGTCACCCTCTGCACATGGGGCCCAGTGCTGGGAGCTGGTCTGGGGTGGTCTTGGAGAGTGTCGGTGGGCCAAGAGGCTGGTGTGAATAAAGGGGGGGCTAGCAGGGGCTCCCAGATTTCTAGTCCAGTTGCTTGGCCTGGAAGAAGTCCCTGGGACCTTCCTACAGTGCGTGGTCAAGCACTGGTGCCCATGGCTGGTGGAGGGTGAAGCCTGTGACCACAGTGGTCGGGCAGAGGGACGGGAAGTGGGGCCTTGGCCAGTGTCCTGGTCCTTCCTTCCCTCCGTCTCTGCATCTTCCTCCATCTCCATGTCCCCCTGCTCCCCTTCCTCCTCTTCTTTCCCTCTTCCTCCCGCACATCTTCCTCCTCCTCCTCCTCCTCCTCCTCCTCCTCCTCCTCCTCCCCTCCATCTTCTCCCTTTTTCTCCTTTGCCTCCTCTTGCCTTTTCTCTTCCATTTCCTCTTCTCCCTCCTCTTCCTCCTCTCCCCCCTCTCCCTCTTTCTTCTTTTTCTCCCTCATTCTCCCTCTCTCCTTCCTTCTTTTCCTCTCCCTCCTGCCCCTTGGGGTGCCCACCTCTCTCCCTGGCCAAGGACCGTCTCCCGTGGGCATCTGTCTCTGCTGACTCTGTGTGCTGCCCCACTCGCTCCTGCTGACCTCAGCTAAGGTTTCCCACCTCACCCACCAGCCCAGTATCTCCCCTGCTCATGGCAAAGAGCTTCTGTCCAGCCTTGGGCGGTCTACCTCGTCCTGTCCTAGAAACACTTAGCTCCCCGACGGCCCCTCGGTGCCTGCTCCGCAGCCTCAGTGGCCCCAACACTGCCAGGACCTTATGTCCATCTCTTCCAGCCAACACACTGGCCATTTATTTTTTTTATTTAATTTTATTTTATTATTCCCCCCAAATATTATTACACCATTTTAGACATACAATTGAAAGATGCTCATGTAGAGTTTTGGTTCTACAGTGTTCCAACACGCATCCCTCCACCCAAACCCATCTCCCATCACCAATGTCCCCACCTCCCCTCCCCCTCCCACACCTCAACTACTTGGCGGGTTCTGTATGTCATTTCTCTCCTCTTTATCTCTCCCTCCCGCCAAACTTTCCTGCTCTTCGTGGAATGCAGTGCATTAAAAGACATTACTGTTTCCACTATTTTAATGGACCACGCTGAGACACTGGTAGTGCTCCTGGCAGATCCCCATATGGGATGCTGGGGATCAAACCTGGGCTGGCCACTTGGAAGACAAACACCTACCTGCTGTACTATCTTTCTGGCTCCTAAAAATAACTCTTAAAAATAAAGAGGGGTGGGGCGGGCAATAGCCCAGCGGGTAGGGCGTTTGCCTTGCACGCGGCCGGCCTGTGCTGGGCCGGGTTTGATCCCGGCATCCCATATGGTCCCTGCAGCACCGCCAGGAGTAATTCCTGAGTGCAGAGCCAGGAGTAACCCCTGAGCATCACCGGTTGTGACCCAAAAAGCAAAATAAATAAATAAATAAATAAATAAATAAGGGGGCGGAGCGATAGTCCAGCGGGAGGGGCGTTTGCCTTGCATGCAGCCCACCCGGGTTCAATCCCGGCTTCCCATATGGTCCCCCGAGCACCGCCAGGAGTGATTCCTGGGTGAAGAGCCAGGAGTATCCCCTGAGCATTGCCGGTATGACCCAAAAAGCAAACAAAAAATGAAAAAATGAAGAGGGGAGCCAGAGCCTTAGCACAGTGGGGAGGGTGTTTGCCTTGCATGTGGCAGGTCCAGGTTCAATCTCCGGCATCCCATATGGTCCCCGAGCACCACCAGGACTAATTCCTGTATGCAAACCTAGGCGTAACCCCTGAGCACCACTGGGTGTGACCCAAAAAGAATCCACCAAAAACCAAAAAAAATTATTTATATCTCCATGGTCATTCTGCCTCGCTAAAGTCACTCGCTGCATCCTGTACTTGTGCGTGGGATTCTCTGCCCCATTTGCCTATTCCCTGTTGCCTTAGTTCATCAACTGATGTTCCAGCGCCGTGTCCAGCCGGGGTGACGTGGACAGACAGACATCTTTTGTCTCGTTCCTGATGTTCTGGGTGGTGGGGATGGGGCGGCATTTACTCCTCTACCAGTGAATGTGACCGCACTTTGGTTTTTCTCGTGCGTATTATATTGTGTCGGCTCAAGGAAGTTCCTTTTCATTACTAGCTTACAGAAAGGAGCGATAGCCCAGCGGGTAGGGCGTTTGCCTTGCCGCTTGGCTGCCCCATGCTGGCCGGGTTCGATCCCGTCATCCCATATGGTCCCCCGAGCACCACCAGGAGCGATTCCTGAGTGCAGGGCCAGGAAAAACCCCTGAGCATCGCCGGGTGTGACCCAAAAAGAAAAAAAGAGAGGGAGAGAAAGTTTATTATAAATGTGTACTGAATACTTAAAAAATATTTAGCTTCTTTTATTAATGAGGCAACTTACACATTTGTCGATTTAGCTCTATTTGATTGTGAAGATTATCTTTATGTTTGTTTTACTTTATTTAGCATTTTGGGGTTTGTTCATGGGCTAAATTACTTCCATACTTTCTTACAATGTACATGTCGTTTTGCTGCATCAATATTGTCCTGGACTTATGAAAAGGTGGAGAAGCTTCTATTCTATTTTATTATATATATTTATATGTATACACACACACACACACACACACACATATACTGACCAATGTTTCAGCTCATCAGAGCTCCATCCAAGAGAAAAGCCGGTCTCTCCCTGTTGCGGTTCATCAGTAAATGCGAGATGAGAGCCTACTACTGAGAGTATACCACCCGCATGGCAGAGCCTAGCAAGCTACCCGTGTCGTATTTGATATGCCAATACCAGTAACAATTATAGACCTCATTCCCATGACCTGATGGTTTGAGGCTCTTTATGTTCCTGGACCAAGCAGGTGCCCTTGGGCTCTACTTGCATGAGATAGGTCATATGGAGATGTTACTGGTGCCCGCTCGAGCAAATCGATGATGAACGGGGAAGACAGTGACAGTGATATATATTGGCTTTTTGGGTCACATCCAGTGATGCTCACAGGTTACTCTTGGCTCTGCACTCAGGAATCACTCCTAGTGGTGCTCAGGGACCATGTGGGATGCCTGGTGGACCATATGGGGTACCCGAACTTGGCTTGGCTGCATGTAAGGCAGATGCCCTTGCCACTGTACTGTTGTTCCCTTACCTTCTACTCTTTTTCAATCCAGATATTTATTTTATCAAGTTTTACAAAGGTTAACCTCTTTTTGTCACTGGCATGAAATGAGCCACAAGATCTTATTCTATTTGTCTGAATCTGTAGTGATGTCTCCATTTCTGGTGTCAATAATTTTTAGAGTGTTTTTCTTTCTTTAATTTTGTGACTTGGTTATCAATTTGATTAACATTCTCGAATAACCAACCTTTGGTTTTGTTGGTTATTTTCTGCTGATTTGCTTTTGACTTGATTGGCTTTTTTTCTTTTATTTCATCTTGTCTGTAGTCTGGGGACACCTCTGATGTCCTTAGTGAGCTTCTTGAGATAAGAGCTTCGAGTGCCAGTCTTTGCCTTTCTAAAATGCAACCCAGAGCTATAAATTTCCCTGTAGCTTCATCCCAATGACAGGCCATACTTTTCTTTTAACTATCATTTGATTAAGACTCATCCAAAAGAGTTTCAGTGTAGCTCTCTGTTTACCCTGTGAATTATTTATAAGCATGTCTCTCAGTTCTCAAGCACCTGGGGGTTCTGCCCGTGTCTTCTCTGGTTGGCTCTTACTTTCGCATCACTGTGCTCGGAGAGGGGCAAACGCTGGCCTTGGCTGCCTGCAGTTCGCCCACACGTTCTGAGGCCCAGGTGACGGAGCATGTGGATGGGTGGTGTCAGGGCGGGCTGGGCGCAGTGGGTGCTGGGGACCAGCTCGGGGTGGGGTGGTGGGGAGGGGACGGAGTCGCCTTTCCCTGCCTCGCTGGTGCCTTCTCAGGGGGCCACGACCTTCAGGCAGGCAGTGCTGTCACTCGGCCACTGACCCGATGGCCTCAGGCACAGCAAGGGCTGAACCTTCTTGACGTTGGGGCTCCCACAGGCCAGGGCCGGCCGAGGAGCAGCCTGGGAGGGCAGGTCTTGGGCTTTCAGTGTCTGAGGGATGGCGGTTGTTGGAGAGCAGGAGCAGTGCCGCCGTCTTGGCTCTGCCGGTGCCCTGAGTGTGCCCCTTTGGGCAGGTGCGGGGCTGTCCCCGCGCCACTGGGGGGCCCTCCGTGCCCCACCTCTGGGGGCTCCCAGGCTGATGATTGCTGATCCCGATTGGCAGGTGCCCGGCTGGGCAGTTTGTGTCCCTGGTTCCTCAGGACTCCAGTGAAGCCAAAGGAACCATCCACCATGCTGCTGACCCCTAACCCTGCCCCAGACTCTGCTTAGCCGGAAGCCCATTGCCCTGGGGCCACCGGTGGTGATGGTGGGGCATTGCCCACTTCAGGAGCTGGGGTGGCCCCCGGGCGGCCTCGCGGACTCTGGGCAGCAAAGTAAGCAAGTTTAAGCGTGCCACCTGTTTGTAGTTTTCGTGATTTTTGATTTGGCATTTTGATCAGTCTGTTTTTGGTCAAGGAAATGCATCCGTATCTCATAACAGGAAACCCCTTTTTGTGATCTTTACTTCAAGGCATTTCTCTCTCTCCTTCCCCCTGCCCTTTCTCCCCCTATCCCCCACCTCCTTTCTGGCAAAAATACAGACTCAATATGATGTGCATCTTATTAAAAGTTCAGCATAATTTATTGCCATTGGTTTGTTTACAAAATAAACAATTCCAAACGGCATAACGAGGCCTTCCTACGGTCCCCGGCCTTTCGCAGCGTTCCCCCGGGGCTGGGAGGATGGAGAGGGGCCGTGCGGGAGCCAGGGGCTGGTCCCAGGCTGCTTCCTGTCAGAGCCCTGGCCTTAACCTCTTGCGTCCCAGCAGCCAGGAGGGGACAGGGGCCCACAGAGCAGCTGATCCCCCCCCTCTCCGCCCGGGGAGGTCGCCACGGGGTGGTGGGGGAGACAGGAAGTCACTCTTCTTCCCTGCGCCCCCAAGGCTCCTGGGAGGCATGGGGCGAGGTGCAGGAGGTCAGCTGCACAGGACTCTGCCTGCCCCCAGGCCCCCAGCCCCGGGCCGGCCTCGGTGTGCACAGGAGCACGTGCCCCACCCCCACCCCCAGTTGTCAGCCAGAGAGGAACGGGGGCAGCTGGAGGCTATAGCTGGCCCTGCTGGGAGCAGGTCCAGGCAGAAGGTGAAGAGGAAAGGCAGGGCTCAGCCTGTCCCCTCGGCACTGCCCCCACATAGAAACAGCAGCCTCTGTGGGGGCTCAGAGCATGACCCACAGGCCGGGGTCCTGCCCCTCAGGAGGAGGGGGCAGCGGCCAGCGGCTGGCAGGGATCTGACCTGTATCTTATGTGACCAGCGCCACCGGCTGCCCTGCAGGCCCGGCAGGCCACCTGCCCACCTCCCCTCTCCCCACGTCCAGCCCCAGCACCTTCCCTGCCTTCCTCACACACACTCACATGGGGCCGGGGTGGCTGTGGCCATTGTGTCCCTCGTGACCCTCGAGGCCCACAGGCAGCGTCTGTGTCTGTCTGACCGTGTTAAGGGGTGATCGACGACCCCCTCGGTGGGTCGGGACTTAGCCCTGTGGCCACTCCCAACTCCAGCGCTGTGCTTGGGCCTGGTCAGCCATCGAGAGGTTCCCTGAGCCCCACCCAAGATCCAGCAGCCAGCTGAGGCCCCAGGGTAGGGGGGTGCTGGCCTCTGGCACTTCAGAGCTGTGGGAGACAGGACCTGGGGAGAGGGGGCGTGGAGCAGGGCAGGTGCGAGGGCGCAGGGACCACCGTGGGGCCTGGCCTCTGTGCTTCTGCCTCCTGGCTGCTGGCAGGCCTGGCGTCTCTTCCTGCAGCATCGTTTCTCCTGGCGTTGCTCTCCGGAGCTTCAGCTCTGCCTCCTCGTCCGTCTTTGCTTTGGGATTAAGTTCTCAGAACTCCGTTTCCTTCAGCTGGAGGTTGAAGAGCTTGAAGAACCTTCCAGACTTGAGGGGTTGGCCGAGAGGCACCACAGCGCTGTGGCCAGGCCTCCCACCGGCTGAGTCCTCCGGCGGCCTCCAAGGAGCCTTTCAAGCCACTGCCCGAGCTCTGGTGCGGTCATGGTGTCTCCCCCTCCCATGCGAGCACCGCTGGGCTTTGGTTGTTTCCGGCTCTCGGACGCTGCCCCTGGCCCTGCCATCGGGTACACGTCAGTGTTCCCTGGCTTGTCAGAGAAGCAGGCGAGGGGCCTGGGTAAGGAGTGTCACATGCTTGTCCCCGCCCAGTGCTGCTTGTCCAGGGTGCTCACAGGATCAGAGGCGAGTGGGGGGGAGACACGTGCAGGATCAGCTGCTCTTGCTGCCCGAACCCACCGGGTGGCCCCAGCCTATGCCCGGGAACTGTTGGCTGAGTGGGCTGCGGAGACTCAGCTGGGGACAGCTGGGCAGAGCCCCAGTGTGCACTGGCCTGAGGTCCGGTCCAGGCCCAGCTGCCCGCCTGTCAGTGCTCTAGGCGCCGTGCCGTTCTCGGTGGCAGGGACGTAGAGCCGACCTACTGCGGCCTCTGCCCCTGGAGCCCTGTGAGAAGGGAGCCAGAAAAGACCAGAGTGCCAGGGGCGTGGCTCCTGGAGTCCTTGGCTGTGAGGTCAGGCCGTGGCTCTGCCCGTTCTAGCATGCAGCCCCCCTCCGCCTCCCAGGCGAATGCTCATTGTGTGTGTGTGTGTGTGTCTGTGTGTGTGTGTCTGTGTGTGTCTCTGTGTGTGTGTGTATGTATGGGTGGGTGTCTCAGCTCCCCAAGGAGCAAAGCGTGGCCCAGCTCACCATCGTCTGGGTGTGTGAGGGCGGGCAAGCAGTGCTGTGTCGCGTCCTCCCTGCTGGGCATTTCCCACTCAACCTTCCCACCTCTCCTCCTCCCTGGCTCCCGCTCGCCTTCTTCCTCACCCCGGGGTCATCTCGCTGCACGGGAGTCTTGGGAGCGAGCGGGTGAGCTGGAGCTGCCTTCTCGCAACGGTCCTGCCCGCTTCCCGCTCCTGCTCTGCTTGCCACTGCGACGGTGGCACAGCGGGCCGAGTTGCTCAGAACAACGCAAGGCTATTTGTTCCAACCAGTGCTGGAGGCCGGAAGCCTGGCCGGGGTCTCCCCCAACTGGCTCTGGGGGTGTTACCGAGCGATGGCCCGGCCTGGCGTCTACAGCTGCCTGCCCTCGCCCCCTGGCTCAGGAAGACTGCCAAGTCTTTGTGATGTGGGTCTCAAGAGCCTTTGTCGCTCTGCTCTCTGCCCCTCCTTAGAGAAGGCCGTTTCCGTGACATTGTGTCAATCATCTAAGTGGGCGTGGAAATTGGAGGATGGGGCTGGAGCTGTGGTAGGGCGGGAAGACCTTGCACTCGGCCAATCCAGCCTCGAGTCTCAGCATCCCACAGGGCCTCCCCACCCCCCCAGCCCCCCAGGAGTGATCCCTGAGCTCAGAGCCAGGAGTCAGCCCTGATCACGAGTGCAGCTCCAAAACAAAATCAGAGAATAAAACAAATAAAGTGGGAGAGCTAATCAGGGGCCATGGCTGGCCTGTGCAGCACCAGCCCCCGGGTTGTCCTTGGTGCTGCGTATGTATGGCCAGAGCAGTGCCAGCAAGAGCCCCTGGACATAGAGCAGGAGTGGCCCCCGAGCACCGCCAGGCCCCCAACCCCAAAAAAGATTCGTAAAACAAAAGCTGCACCTCCCTATTTTTTGCTAGTTAGCAGGCTTAACAGACCCCGACCTCGGTTCCCCCACCTGCATCAGGTCGCACACCTGCTTCCCAGGAGAGCCAGGCACCTCTGAAGGGGACGCCCGGCACAGCAAACCTGTTTCCGGGGGTGGGGAGGGGCTGGCAACTCTGAAGATGTCGCCTGCCACAGCAGTTGTGCTCACCGGGCTGTGTTCATTTCTGGGGTGCCAGCCAGCCCATATAAACTCCCCCCAAATCCACCCTCTGCCTCAGGGACCCAGCGGTTGTGTTTTATGCCCCCCAACTTCATATACAAGGGTTTCTACTGGGGGTAGGGGGTACAGAGACAGCACGGCGGGGAGGGCCACCCTGTGCACAGCCTAGTGTGTTAGTGTGTGCCCGCCCAGCGTGTGCTTAACCCAGCGTGTGTGCTGCCCTAGCGTGTGTGCCCGACCCAGCATGTGTGTCCCGCCCAGCGTGTGTGCCTGCCCCAGCGTGTGTGTGCCGCCCCAGCGTGTGTGCCCGGCCCAGTGTGTGTGTGCCCAACCCAGCATGTGTGCCCGACCCAGTGTGTGTGTGCCCGACCCAGCATGTGTGCCCGACCCAGTGTGTGTAACCCAGCGTGTGTGTGCCCAACCCAGCATGTGTGCCCGACCCAGCATGTGTGTGCCCGACCCAGTGTGTGTGCTGCCCCAGCGTGTGTGCCCGACCCAGCGTGTGTGCCCGCCCCAGCATGTGTGTGCCCGACCCAGTGTGTGTGCTGCCCCAGCGTGTGTGCCCGACCCAGCGTGTGTGCCCGGCCCAGCGTGTGTGCCCGGCCCAGCGTGTGCCCCACCCAGCGTGTGTGCCCGACCCAGCGTGTGCCCGACCCAGCGTGTGTGTGCCCAACCCAGCGTGTGTGCCCAACCCAGCATGTGTGCCCGCCCCAGCGTGTGTGCCCACTCCAGCATGTGTGCTGCCCCAGCGTGTGTGCCCGACCCAGTGTGTGTGCCCGGCCCAAGCGGTGTGTGCCCGGCCCAGCGTGTGTGCCCGACCCAGCGTGTGTGCCCGGCCCAGCGTATGTGCCCGGCCCAGCGTGTGTGCTCAAGCCAGTGTATGTGCCCGGCCCAGCGTGTGTGCTCAAGCCAGTGTATGTGCCCGGCCCAGCGTGTGTGCCCAACCCAGCGTATGTGCCCGGCCCAGCGTGTGTGCCCGACCCAGCGTGTGCCCAGCCCAGCGTGTGTGCCCGCCCTAGCGTGTGTGCCCGCCCAGCGTGTGTGCCCGACCCAGCGTGTGTGCCCGGCCCAGCGTGTGTGCTGACCCAGCGTGTGTGCCCGACCCAGCGTGTGTGCCCGACCCAGCGTGTGTGCCCGACCCAGCGTGTGTGCCCGGCCCAGCGTGTGTGCCCGACCCAGTGTGTGTGCCTGGCCCAGCGTGTGTGCTCAAGCCAGCGTATGTGCCCGGCCCAGCGTGTGTGCCCGACCCAGCGTGTGTGCCCGGCCCAGCGTGTGTGCCCGGCCCAGCGTGTGTGCCCGGCCCAGCGTGTGTGCCCGACTCAGCAAGTGTGCCACCCTCAGTGCCTTCCCGACTAGTTCCTATCCCTCAAAAGCCTCTTCTGTCTCCTGAGCTGATCCGAGCGTGGCGGGGCTCTTCCATGTCCATCGTCTGGGCTCAGCTGGTTCCCCCGGGAGTACCTGGTGACAGGCCCCAGCATCTTGTCTCCGGCCCCAGTACAGTGAAGGGCTGTGTTCGCATCAGCTTTCTTTTTTTTTTCCTTTTTTGGGTCATACCCGCGATGCTCAGGGTTACTCCTGGCTCTGCACTCAGGAATTACTCCTGGCAGTGCTTGGGGACCATATGGGATGCTGGGATCGAACCTGGGTCGGCTTCGTGCAAGGCAAACTCCCTACCCGCTGGACTATCGCTCCGGCCCCTCTTTTTATTCATTTGTCTTGGAGCCACACCTGGCAATGCTCAGGGCTGACTCCTGGCTCTGTGCTCAGGGATCGCTCCTGGTGGTGCTTGGGGGACCATATGGGATGCCAGGGATACCCAGGTTGGCCACGTGAAAGGCAAACACCCTCCACACTGTGCTGTCTCTCAGGCCCTACTTCTTTGTATCTTTGTATCTTACTGGGATGCCCACCATGCCCCCCCCAGGGAGACTTGGGAGGGACTTGGTGGTAATGGGGGGGACCAGAGTGGGCACCTCAGCTCTCGGTTGAACCCATTGGACCCTGCTTGCAGCAGGGGTGTGATGGGGTTATGCAGGACCAGAGGTGTGCAAGGGGAGATGGGGAGGGCGTACAGGGCTGTGGGTGGAGAGAGGCAGGTGTGAAGGCGGGGTTGTGCAGGACATGAGGTATGAAGGGTCAGGGGTTGTGCAGGGCCAGGGGCTATGTGGGGGGTGTCCTGCAGGCCAGGTCCCCGACGTAGAGCCGCCGCTCCTGGGCGGGCCTGGTCCTTCCTCCGTAGCCTGATCCTGCGTCTGGCCACTTCCTGTTGCCTGAGCTCCGCGGCAAGTGGGCCTCGGGTTGCTCTCTTGGGAGGGGGTCCCTGAAGGCCCTGGCCGTGGATGGGGCACGGGAGATGAACCGGGACTTTCCTGCCGGCCCCGCGCATCCCCTCCTGGCAGTGGCTCGCGTTTCCCAGCAGATGTTTTTCTCCTTCCACCGTGGCGCCACTCCTGACAGCTGGCGGGAGAGGAGCTGAGTGCGGCCGGGAGTGGGCCGAGGCCTAGGCCCCAGCGGAGGAGCGGACAGAGGCCACGGGTTGGGGAGAGCAGAGGACCCCCACCCCGGGTAGGTGGGAGGGCCCAGAGTGGCAGGGCAGGGGCCTGGAAGGGGGCGGGGGGGGGGAGCCTGAATCATTTACGTCATGGAGCGAAGATGAATTTTTTCTCATCCAAGTGGAGAAACGGCCGATTTTTATCAGGGCAAGTTGGTTAGAGTGTTAGTTAAGTCATTCGTCAAAGCTCATTTAGTTGTCAAAATTAAACCATTTCCCCCATTTCCTAGTGGATTGGGTATAATGAGAACTTTCTTGGCATTTATCATCCTGGTCCAGAGGCACTGGCGGGGCGGGCAGGAGGCTGCCGTTCCGCTGCCCGGGCTGGCAAGCGCTCCGTGTTGGTTACTGTTCCAGCTCACCTCACTGTGGCCGGGGCCTGCTTGTCCCCATGGATGCGTTAGGGGGAGGGAGAAAAGATCCTGGGGGGGTCACTACCCCCCTCTGCTGACCTGATGAGCTGGGGAACCATTGAGACAGACTACCAGGGCCTTGATCTTCAGCCACGATGGTGAAACACCCCACAAAGAAAGGATTGGCTTATGAACAAAGTATAAAAAACAAACTCATCCCATCTGCCATCCCTTGGTCAATTGTGATCTCCTCTCTCTCCCTCCCTCTCTCCCCCTCTCGCGGTAGGGGGTCTTGACTGCCAATTTGGGTCGCTCCGGGATCCTGATTCTAGGCCTGAAGTGCTGGGGCACTGGCCTACTGCTGAGGCATGGTGTCCTGGGGCTGTGCAGGGAGAGGCGCGCGGGCTGGGTGTGTGTGTGCAGGCCCCTGCACTCAGGAATCACTCCTGGCAGTGCTGGGGGGTCATTTGGGATGCTGGGGAGCGAACCCAGGTGGGCTGCGTGCGAGGCAGCCCCCTGGCCTCTGCGCTGTTTCTCCAGCCTCAGCTGAGTTCATCACTGGCCATGTTGGTTGACCATTTGTCTTCTTTGAATTCCTAACAGCTCATTCCTTGGTCCAGTCTCCGCCCCGCTCTTGCTTCGGGCTATCTTTTTCTTTTCTTTTCCCATCGGGTAATCAGTGTAAATTCTGTAAAAGAAGAAATGAGCCCCGCCCCCATAAATTATCTTGACTGTCCTTTATCAACCTCCCGCACCTGCCAGTGTTTTCCACCTACGGCCTTTACATGTTTGTATTTGTGTTGTCGAATCCGTCCACTTTCATGGCTTCTTTTGGGGGTGTGGGGGGAAGGGGAGATTTCCCAAGCAGTGCTCAGGAATTCTGGGGCCGCCCCCGATTCCCGGCCAACCATGCTGGAGACCAGGGCCAGAAAATGCGATGCTGCTAAGCCATGGCTGCCGGGTCTCTAGGGCTAGCCCCAGAGGTGCTCGGGAGGCCACAGAGTGCTGGCAGCAGACACTGTCCCCAGCCCTGCCGCTTGGTGCCCCGCCAGACTGGCCGTGCGCCCCTGCGGCTCCTCTGTTTGCTTCCGTCTTTGGCTCCTGACCGACCTCGTGTTGCGCTTCTGCGGCTGCGTTCACACTTGTCCAAACCTCAGCACATTCCGCGTCGTCGCTGTTGTCGTGACCTGTCCTCTTTCCCCTCGCTGCCCTGCCCAGAGGTGGAGTCCGAGAGCTTGCGGCTGTGGGCCCTCTCCACGCCTCTACCTCCTTCTGTTTTCTTGGTATCTTTTTAGGGGGCGAGTTGGGGTCACACCTGACGGTGCTCGGGGGACCGTCTGGGGTGCGGGGGATCAATCCCGGGTCAGCCGCACGCAAGGCCAATGCCCTCCCTGCCGTGCTGTCGCTCCAGCCCCGCTTCTTAGTTCCTGTCGCTCTTCACTGCCTGCCCAGTCTTCACTCCTACTTGACTGTCATTGTTTTTCAACTGCTGAAAATAAGTAATGTTTCACATTCTGGTTGGAATTGAGTTGACTAGAACTGACTTCCAAGAGCCATTCTGGCTTCCTGATCTCTGGTCTTCCTGCTGGCAAGACCACCTCTCTTATCGGAGTTGGAGGGTTTTCCTCCGAGGCTCGGGGTCTCTCCCGTTTTCACAGGCCTTCTCTCAGTCGGGCTGGGCCTGCTGTTACCAACAGTATCTTTCTGTCATTGTAACTTTTAAAATTCTCTTTGTGTATACAATCTGTGTTTATATTTATTTCTTTTGCCCATCTCTTTTGCTGGAACAGACTTCAGGACCGCTCTCTTACTCTCCCCATAGAGCCTCTTGGGTTTCCTTGGTGGAAGGGAACAGCCTTTGCAAGCAGTCCTCTTTTCCCTTCTTTCCAGGGCCCCACGGCCCGTGTCCTTGTCTTTCTATCTGCCAAGGACAGTGTCCCCTGACAAGTGTCCTTTCGTTTGTAATTCAGAAGGGTGTGTGGCTAGTGCTGTATGGTAAGTGAGCTGTAATTTAGAAGGGTGTGTGGCTAGTGCTGTATGGAATGTGAGCTGTAATTCAGAAGGGTGTGTGGCTAGTGCTTTACGGTAAGTGAGATACTAGTTGTGATCTCATTATGGTCTGTTTTTGTTTAGCAAGACCGTGCCCATTTATTCTGATTTTTGAGGGGGAGAGGGTTTGATTTTGGGAGTCACACCTAATAGTGCTCAGGGCTTAATCCTGGTTCTGTGCTCAGGCATCATTTCCGGCAGAACTTGAGAGACCATGTGGGATGCCAGGGATCAAACCCAGGTTGGCTGCAGGCAATAAAGTCCTCTACCCGCTGCACTATTTCTCGGCTCCTATTCTGATGTTTTTAAAGCTGAGAATTGCTGTGGAGAGACTGGAGGGTAGTGCAGTGGGTAGGGCCTTGCCGTGCGCGTGACTGACCCTGCTTGAGTGCCCCGTATCCCGTGGTTCCCGGGCCCCTGCCCGAGTGATTCCCTGAGCACAGAGCCAGGAGTAAGCCCTGAGCACCACCAGGTGTGGCCCCCAAACAACCAAGCAAACAAAAGAAATGCCGTTGAATTTTATGGCATCTGACATCTTTCAGATTAATTTATAACTTTTGTCTGTGGGCCTTCAGGTGAGAGTGATTGTTTTCTGGTTTTTTTGGGTCACACCTGGCCATGCCCAGGGCTCTGCACTCAGGGATCACTCCTGGCAGGGCTTAAAGACCATAGGCGGTGCCAGGGATGGAACTGGGGGTCAGCCACATGCAGAAGCCCCTGGACCCCGGAACTGTCTTCTTGGCCCCTGCGCATCCGGTTTTCTCTCGCTGTGTTTCCTGGTGTTGCGCTTCAGGCTGAGGAGCCCTCCTCAGCTGTGGGATGTTAGTCTCCTGTGCCACTGTATTCTCACGAGTGTTTCAATGAAGGTGTTCACATTAATCTTACAGCTACACCATCTGGCCAACTTTTCTTGGTGCCAGAGCTGAGAATCTGTGTGTTGGCTTCATGAGAGAATTTGGAAGCGTGTCTTTGTTGTGTGACTTTTAAAGACTTCGCTATTCCTTAAGTGGTGGAAGGAATTTGTCTCCGAAATCACTTGAACTTGGTGTGTTTTTTTTTTTTTTTTGGAGGGGAGTCCTTGGATAGCTTTGATACATTTTCCCCCCTCTCTATTAATCTTTTTATTTCCCTGCCTTCCAAGGGTAATTTTGGCCACACATACTCCTAGAAAATTATCTATTTGAGTTGTAGTTTTAATGTTGGTTTTCCTTTTTTTTTTTTTGCATTGAGTTTTGCGGGAGTAAACCTCTTCACGTTTAAAATGTAACTAACCCTTTTTTTCTGATCCTAATTATTTGTATTCAGGTTCTACAATTTTTTGGTGTTGTTTTTTTGTTTCTTTTTTTGTCTTTTGGAAACCACTCCCAGTGGTGCTCAGGACTTACTCCTGGCTCTGCACTCAGGAATCGTGCCTGGGTGCTCGACAGCCCTCTGAGCTGTCGGGGATGAAGCCTGGGCTGGGGTATGCCAGGTCAGCTGCTCGGTGCAGGGCAAAGCTCCGAGCCGTAGGCTCCCGCTGTCCTGTCGCTCCGCCCCCGCGCTGCAGTTCTCAAGGAATCACTTCTGCGATGATCAGGTCAGTTCTTATTTTCTCCAATGGGTCAGTGTCCTCTCCTGGTCCAGGAACGTTTCAGCCCGTTGGTTTTGTCCCTTCTCTGGCTTCCTGCCTTCACGGCCCCGCCTGTTGCTCCTGGGTCATCCCTGAGTCTGGTGGGCTTGAGGTTGCCTCGGAGCCCCCCAAGTCTTCTCTCTCCAGACCAGGCCTCCTTGGACTCCAGAGTGGTTTGATGCAAAATCATCTCCATTTCCAAGTTGACTCCCTGCCCCTTGCCTTTGTTATGCATTTAGACTTTTTATTGCCTGGGGGAGGTTTAGAATGTGGCCTGTATCTCGTCAGCTGTTTGGAGTTTATTGAGTTTTTCTGCATGGACTAAAATATGATTTTGTAAATGTTCCAGACCTCTTAAAAGAAGACTCGGTCTGTTATCAGGATCTAAAGTCTGAGATAGACAAGGCTCACTCCGACCCTTCTGTGTCATGTAGTGTTGGGCTCAGCTCGGTGCGTCACTTACTGAATTCAGGCCCCTCTTAACCTTGTTCCTCCTGCCCAACTGGTGGGCTTTAGGGGTCTTCTTCCTTGACTGAAGTTGGTGCTTTTATGTATTTTGTTGCTTGGGTGTTTCCCCCTCTTCTTTTCTTTTTGAGCTGTGTGAACCTTTATGAGTCACCGTGCCGTGAGTTAGGACTTGGATGAATCACTCCCGTGGCCTCTCGGATGCCTTAGCCTTTTCCTCCTAGGATTTCGCTGGCCACTGAGACTTGGCGGCCGCGTTTTCTTGCCGTTAGGGAGTCATCTTAGTCTCGTGCTACTTTTAGCCCTTCTGAGTCATTCTGGTTTTCAGAAGTGATTCTTATTTACAGGACACGGTGGCCTTTGAAAAATTAAAATCGGATTGTGACTCCGCCCCCTCTGTCCCCCTCCCCCTCACCAGCCTGGAGTTGGCTGAGCTGGCACCCCACCCCTACCCCTTCCCATCTGTGAAATGGGTTTGACTTTTCCTCCAGGCAGGGTCCATTCGCCCTCTCACTGGGTTTGCCTGATGACTTTTGAGGGGCTGCGGGTTTCTCTAGCCCTTGGGTTCTGTGCGGTGAGACTCTTCCCGGGTGCAGTTAACCAGGGTTCTGTGAGCCGGGAAGGTGACTCTTTCCAGGGTGTAGTTAACAGGGATTCTGTGAGCTGGGAAGGTGACTCTTCCCAGGGTGCATGCAGTTAACCGGGATTCTGTGAGCCAGGAAGGTGACTCTTCCCAGGGTGCAGTTAACCGGGATTCTGTGAGCCGGGAAGGTGACTCTTCCCAGGATGCAGTTAACCGGGATTCTGTGAGCTGGGAAGGTGACTCTTCCCAGGGTGCAGTTAACTGGGATTCTGTGAGCTGGGAAGGTGACTCTTCCCAGGGTTCAGTTAACCGGGGTTCTGTGAGCCGGGAAGGTGACTCTTCCCAGGGTGCAGTTAACTGGGATTCTGTGAGCTGGGAAGGTGACTCTTCCCAGGGTGCAGTTAACCGGGATTCTGTGAGCCGGGAAGGTGACTCTTCCCGGGGGTGCAGTTAACCGGGATTCTGTGAGCCGGGAAGGTGACTCTTCCCGGGGTGCAGCTAACCGGGATTTTGCATCCCACTCACCCTTGCCCAGCACTTCCTCTGACTACATCTTCCTTCTGCTCAGCCCGTGCTGCCACCAGAGCTGCAGCCGAAACCCCAGGTCACCGTGTGTGTGTGAGTGTGTGTGTGTGTGTGTGCGCGCTTGTGTGGTGATTTCTGCCGTTCAGGACGAGTTGTGGCAAGTAGGGTAACCTAGTAACTCTGCTCGCCTTTGTCCGTAATTGAAAGCAGCTGGCAGCGGGCTCAAGGGTCAAGCAAACAGCCTCGCCAGCACCTTCTACCCCACCCTGGCCTCTGCGAGCGGGGGGCCTGCTGCTGCCTGGGCTGGGGGCACGGCCACACGCAGGCCCCTTCGTGCCCTGGCTCTCCCCAGGCTCGCAGGCACCCCAGAACGCTGCTGCCAACTGGTTACTCCTTGTGACATTCAGAGACAGCAGATGGAGCCAGAGACTTGGGGGAAAACGACACCCGTGCAGAGTCCACGCTTCCTGGGGCCAAGGCCTCAGCTCTGGGCGTGCAGGAACAGGGTGGTGCATGGGGGAGGGGCGGGGGAGCTTGGCTGGACCTTCTCTGAGGGTCAGATCCTGACTTAGGCTCTCAACGAGGGGGCCCTAGGGATGCCCCAGCCCCCTTCCCGGCATGAAGGCGGGAGGCAGGGGGAAGGAAGCATGGAGCCCTCCACAGTGACCGTGGCCACTGTCTAAGGGTGAAGGCTGTGGCCGAGGCGGGAGGGTGTCTCTGAGCTGCCGACAGGCGTCGCACTGTTGCTCCTGGAGCTTCCAGGAGCCCTTTTCCGTGGGCAGAGCAGGACTTGGACCTGGGGTTGCCTGGACACTCGGCCCTGGGCACTCTGCGGGGTCCATGCACTGGCTCCCACTGCCTGAGACATAGGGCCACGCTCAGGCCTTTCCCCTGGCTCGCCCGCCTGTTGGCCTGTTTAGAACAGACACACAGAGAGGAGGGGACGGGGCGGAGAGGAGGGACGGGCGGAGAGGAGGGACGGGCGGAGAGGAGGGGACGGGCGGAGAGGAGGGGACGGGCGGAGAGGAGGGGACAGGGTAGCAGCCCAGAGTGTCCACGGGCTTGCAGCGCACCCAGCACAGTTGTTCAGCTAGTGAAGTGGCAGCAGCGCTGAGGGGAGCTGGGGGGGGACAGCGGGGGCTGAGGGGTCAGTGCAGGGGGCAGTGGAGGGGCAGCGGGGGACAATGGGCTGCTGCGTGCGTGGCGCAGGAGGAGAGAGCTGTGTCACGGCTGCCACCGGGTTTTGTGGCCACAGAGCTGTTAGCCCAGCGCAGGCTTCGGGAGAACATTCCTGTGGCTTTGTGTCTCATGAGCCTCTCAGCAAGGCTAGGGATGAACGCTGACAGGTGGCCAGTGGGGGGGCCGAGGCGGCAAGCGAGGGCGGCGAGCGGGGCCGAGGGGCGGCGAGTGGGGCCGAGGGGCGATGAGCGGGGGCCGAGGGGCGGCGAGCGGGGCCGAGGGGTGGTGAGCGGGGCCGAGGGGTGGCGAGTGGCCGCCGAGGCCGCTGAGGAAGTGGCAGGTTTTCCATATCCTTCCTCAGAGACCAGGGCCAGGTGGAGCTCCGATGTGCCCTGCAGCGGCCCACAGCCCTGGGCTAGCCTGGACTGGCTCTCCTGCCCCTCTGCTGCCCGTCCGCTCCCCTCCGTGACCTGCTTCTCCCCCTCCAGCTGTCGGCACAGCCGCCATCTCTGTTGTCCGGGCACAGACCCAGCGGTGCCCAGGGACTGCTCTCAGCGCCGCCCGCAGTGTCTGGGACGGGCCTTGGGCCTCCCGCCTGCCAGGCCTGCACCCAGCCCCTTTGTGCACGGGCCCTGGCCCGTCTGCAGCCGTCTTTGCCACAAGCACCCAGCGGTGCCCTGTTCTCCTGGGAGCCCCTCGGGGCAGTTAGGGGCTCCTCAGAGCGGCCGTTGCCTGTGCCCGTTGCTCCCCATTCTGCGTCTCCTCACATTTCTTTCACTGCAGCTGTGGACATTTGGTTTGGACTCACTGGTGTCTATGTGTCCACTCGGAGTCTGGAAACTTGTGCAGGGCCAGGGTCGGGGCCAGGCTTGGGCCTGCAGCTCTGTCCTCTGAGGCGGTGCCCAGGAGGAGCCGGCACAGAGTCACGCTCTAGGGCAGGGTGGGGGTCCACCCAGGGAATTGTCATGTAGGGGCGGGCGGCGGATTGCACAGGGACCACGCCAGGAGGGATCGAGGTGCCCATCCATGCTGCAGGGCCGTGCTCCCCCACCCCACGGCACCGTCTTTGTTTGTTTGCTGTGTTTTTATGTGAAGAAGTCTGGGTAAGGGGAGAAGGGATTCACAGCCATGCGAGCTGACGGAAGGTAATGACCCTCCCGAGTCACCCACAGCGGGCGAAGCAGCCCTCTCCAGCAGTGGAGCGTGAACGTGGGTGCAGGTTGGAGGCAGTTTCGAGCCGGGCTGGGCAGGAGCTGCCTTTACACCGCCCGGCCCCTTCAGTCACCGAAAATGGAGCTATTTGCGCAGAAATCCGATCTTCCTGCCGTCTTCCAAGGCAGCCCCCGGCATGGTCGAGCATGTGGGAAATGCAGCGTCTCCGCCTTCCCGAGCTCTCGGGCTGCAGCTTTGCTGACCCCCAGCCGCGTGCCTGGCTGCAGTGGTGAGGGCAGTGTACGGTGTTGCTAGTTTTAGTTTGTTTTGTTTTTCTAGATGTGTGTGGGGACACATCTGGGGATGCTCAGGGGTTACTCCTGGCTCTGCACTCAGGAACTACTCGTGGTGTTGCTCAGGGACCCCTATGGGATGCTGGGATCGACCCTGGGTCTGTTGAATGCATGGCAAGTGCCCTCCCCATTGTACTACCTCTCGCGGCCCAACAGCAGAGCAGACTGTGAGAGTGGGTTGGCGCCAGCAGGTGGCTGACCGCGCTCCTGCTGTGGAAGGCTACGGCACAGCCCCGCACAGCTTTGGTCCCTAAGGGATCCCAGGGCCTGTGCAGCAGAGCCCAGAGCCCAAAGCCTTGGCTGGGAGCCCCGCCCGCCCCTATTCCCACCTGCACACAAGCACACATGTGTACACGTATTCCTGCCTGGGTGCACGCACAAGCACACATGTGTGCACACAGCGGAGCAGCACGGGCATCAGTGCACACGCAGGCATGTACGTGTTCACACCAGGTGCACGTGTACACAGAGGAGTCGCCCCTCAGCCTGGGCTCTGGTACCTCCACCCCCGTCCTCGCCCCCCACCCTCTGCCAACGCCTTGACTCCTCCCAGCTGCGGGCCCTTGCCAGGCGCTCTGGCCTCATCCACACGCTGGCCACGCCTCACACAGTGTGGGGCGCGACATCAGCTGCCCTTGTCCAGCAGACGCGCGGGATAGGGGAGCCTTTGTCTGGGCTAGCGCCCACCAGGAGAAATGCCAGCGTGGACAAGAGGGTCGGCCCTGGCCCCCTCCTGAGAAGGAGGAGGCATCGCGGGTGATGAAAAGTGGAATGTGCCGACTAATGAGGCGCAGTTGAGAGATGGCTGGGCTGGCGCTGATGGCCCTGCGGTGCCCACGGGCAGGAGTGCTGAGAGGGGACACCCTCCTGCCCTCTGCTTCTCTGCGCAGGGGTGCCCAGGAGATCGTTTCCTGTGCCTGGGTGTGTAGAGAATTCTTTTTTTAAAAAAATATTTTTTGGTTTTGGGGCCACACCCACTGATGCTCAGGGGTTACTCCTGGCTTTGCACTCAGGGATCACTCTTGGCGGTGCTCGGGGGACCATAAGGGGGTGCCGGGATCGAACCGTGAAGCCCCGTGATTGCCATGGACAAGGCGCGCCTCCCCGGAGGTCCCAACCAGAGTCCCGGGAGGGCGGTCACACAGGCCATCTGTCTGTGGTGGACGGTAGGTGTGGACACCCCGGGAGTGCTGGGGGGCCCGTCATGGCTTCTCCGGGATTCTTTCTCTGCTGTCAGCGGTCCGGGAGACTGTTGCTCTCTCCGTGGTGTGGAAAGTGTACGGCGGCCGCTCAGCACCAGGTAGGCGTGAAGTTCACGTGACATCGCGTCACCCCACTCGCTGCAGCAGAACAGGACGCCAAGGGCCTGATTGTGCTGCTCGCACGGCTGGTCAGTGGCAGCGGGCAGCTCTGCTGGGCCAGGTGCCCACCATGGTCCCATATTCTCCCACCCCCACCCTGTAAGGGTTAGAGGAGGGGCTGCGGGAGGGAGCAGAGCCAGCAGCCGACGGACACTTGCCCAGTGTCTCTCATGAGGACCCTGGTGGGGTCACTGATTCATGACTGGACATGCCCCTGCGCTCTGGACACATGCAGTGCCGGCCAGCGCCCGATCACGGTTGGCCTGTAGCCCCTGTTAGGCTCTTCTTGGTTAATGAAATGCCTTTTTCTGATTATAAAAGCAATACGGATTTGCTGGGGGGGGGCGGGGCGAGTTAGGAAGAGGGAAGAGGTCAGCCCAATTCTGGTGATTGCTTTCCTGTGCATTTCTTGGTCCCACTTTCCTGAGCTGTGTATTTGCAGAGGAGGGCATTATGTTTGATTTTCGTTAATGCTTAATTAGTTAACACTTAACCAATAAAATGTAATTCTGTGATGTCCACGTGTCTCACCTATCTTTGCATCACTGTTTGACAAGCATTCTCCTATCTCCAAAGGCTTTGGGTTAGTCACGATTGTAATGGTCACATATTTTTTGTGTTAAGTGTTCTCTCAAGTTTCTTATATTTTAATCCTGCATTTAATCTACATTTTACTCCCGGAGGGTGTGCTGGTATGTTTGTTGGTTTTGTTAGGTTTGGGGCCACACCTGGTGTGGCTCAGGGCTTTCACTCCTCCGTGCTCAGGGATGCCTCCTGGCAGGGCTCCGGGATGAATCCTGGCTGGGCTGTGTGCAAGGCCCACCCCCCCACTCCTTCCAGCCCAGAGTGTCCTGAAACTTTCCTCCCCAGGAAGAGCCGATGCTAAGATCCTGTAGTCTGTCCCTCAGACTTTGTCTAGACTCAGGATACTTTACCCATAGGTACGTGCACACACACATGTACACACACACACGCACGTGTGTGCACACGCTGGAAGCAGCTTCTCTCCCTGCCATTGTCCAGTCTCTGCATTCTCCTCACCAGTGGGTCGTGGATTCTTCCCACGGGTGCCCCCTCACCCACTGCCTCTGATCCAAGTCGGGAGACGCCACATTATCCCCAGGGAGGCCATGCCGTGTGCCTGGTCGTGTGCCGGCCTTGCAGCCTGTCTGCGCCCGCACGGTCCGGCCTGCATCTGCCGCCGTCTGTCCGTGGCTGTCGTCTTGGCCAGTGGCCTGTGTGCACTGTGTCACGTGGGTGCGGGGTCAGGAGATGGAGGGGGGGGGGCGCAGGGCTGAGGCGCGAGCTCGGAGCCTGGGCTGGGGCTGGGAGCCAGCGGGCTGGGGGTGCCGCCGGCCTCGTGAACTGGGGCTCGGCCCTCCCTCCGCGCTGCCGCCGCCATCATTCTCCCCTCCCATGACAGTCGGCGGCGGGAGTTGAGTGGTTTGTTTCATCTCTTCTTAAGAAAAAGTTAGATTTATAATCCTAGCCCCGACCTTCCTTGTAACTCATGTGCTCATCCTGTTAGCTGGCTTAATATACGGCACCACTATTTCATTAAACAACATACAGGAATAATTAGTTCAGCAACGATGCCTCAGAACAAAAGCCCTTGATTTAGTTTAACTTTATAAGTTGCTCTCTTTTGATGTGCAGGAACACATCTGGGGTCTTAAAGAAAGCAGAAAGAAAAATAGAAGCCGTTCAGTTAGGCCGGGCTGCGGGCTCCGGAGTGAGCAAGTAACCCTTTGGTCTCGGGCTGCGGGCGGGACGGGGCGGGCCTGCGGGCGTGGCGTGTGCTCTGGGGGAGGGCCCGGGGGCTGCTGAGCCACCGACAGCCGAGTGGGCCACTGCTCTGGGAGCCCACCTGTGGCTTCTGCCTTTTTGTGTTTCCTTTTTGAGTGAGGGCCATTCCCAGAGATGCCCAGGGGTGATTCCTCACACTGTGCTCAGGGATCACTCCTGGCAGTGCTCGGGAACTCTGTGGGGTGCCGGGATCCAGTCTGCGTGCGAGGCAGGTGCTCTGTCCACTGTGCTGTTGCTTTGGCCTTTCCTCTGTGCCTCCTGCCAGGCCACACAGTCCTCTCGGCCACGTCCACTAACAGATTTTGTGGCCTCTGTGTGGCTCTGGATATAGCAGGTGACCGAGACAAAGGCTGTGCTCTGCCTGGGCCCACCCGGCGAGGTAGTGGGGCCGAGTTGTCCTACTTCACCTCGTTGCCCCTCACCCCACGGGCAGCACCCCCGCAGTCTTCTGTCCTGGAGGAACACCGCACTGGCAGGCCTGCCCACAGCTGCTCGGCCCAGCCTGGCCCACCTCATGCAACGGGTCCCCTGTCCACTGTGCTCTCTTCATCTCTGACCGGGGTGGCCCTCTCTGGCCCCGAGCAACGCACACTTTCCCTCCGGTTCTCTCAGAGCCGCAGTCACGGACCACGTAAGACTCCTTCCATGCACCTCCCTGGACCTTGGCATTGCTGGACCAGCCCCTGCCACTTGGTGCCAAGAGCCAGGTGCTTGGGAAACTTGGGGGGGCTCATGTGTGGTTTATCACTTGCCCCCTGGACTTCGCCACACATAGGGAAGCCTCGGTGGCCCACCTGGGGTGGGCCAGTTCCAATATATCCTGGTCAGCCCAGTTCCAATATATCCTGGTCTCCACTGCCAGTGGCAGTCAAGGGCAGGCCCTGGGGCAGGCCCTGGGTGCCCCTATGTCCACGGGGCTCAGGAAATGGGGGCTCGGCCCTTCGGAAGGCCAGTGGGGCTGGGTTCCCCCCAGCCAGTCTCCACTTCGGCTCTCAGGACCCTGGGTTAGCTGAGGGAGATTAAGTGACTTTCTCTCCGCCGTGGTTTCCAGGGAACCAGACCTTGCTGGGTAGACAGCTGTCCTGAGCGTGCCCGCGGCCAGCAGCTGCCCGTCTCTGCACCCCTTCCCGCCCCGGCCCTCACCTACCGCCGTGCTTTCTCCCTCCGCCTTTCTACCTGCGGGACCCCTGGGCAGGGCAAGGGCGTCTGCCTTCCTGGGGCCTGTGGTGGATCCAGCCGGACACTGACTGCCAGGCCGAGACTTGGGACTGTCTGTCTGTCAGCGCTGCCCACCACCCGCGCCGGTCACGCTGCCCCTGCCAAGCCACGCCAGTCCTCCTGGGGGCCACGGGCACGGGCAGACTCGGGGCTTGTTGCTGCCCCCTGGGCACGTGGAGGTGCTCCCCGTCCACCTGTGGGCTGTCCCCAGGGCTCTCCTCACCAGGGAGGGAGGCGTTGACCCCCTGTTGCGGGTGTAGACCCCAAGTGCTCTGCACCCGGTTTAGCCCTGTGTCTCCTCTCTGGGGTCCCCCGGAGCCTGGGAACAGCTCCAGGGTTCTCAAGGAGGGGGCCGGGTTTACTGCCCCGCCTTTCTCCCGGGCGGGTCTCAGCAGGAAGTGCTGCCCCCCGCCAACTCGGGACTTTCCCAAAGGCCTGACCCACCTGCCACCCCTTGTCCCATTTTTCTCTTGCTCCTGACTCTCAGGCCAGCTGGTCCGGGCCAGGAAGGGCAGAGCTGGCTCCCCCTGGCCGCTCCCTGGCCGCGGACACCAGGCTTCAGGAGGCTCTCCTGTAATCTCTCTATCCACACGGCCCTCATTTTAATTTGCAAAATTGACCCCAGATCGAGAGCAGTAAAGCCAGAGGACGGTAAATATTCATGCCTCGCGAGCGAGGGTCGCTCCATTACCGTGGTGAGATTGGGAGAATTACCTTGGGGATTATGTATATTCATGGGCCGATTTTTATTTCCGATATAACATGACTCACGTTGGCCTGTGTGTCGCCCGTTCTGCCCCAAACAGACTGTGCACAAAGCCGTGCCCTTCAGCTTCTGAAAGTCAGCCCCCGCTGCTTCCCGGGAGAGGGCTGAGCATCGGGAAGGCCCCAGCTCCCCGCGCCCCCCCGCCGAGCTGGAACTGCTGTTGCTCTCGGGCCCAGGCTACAGATGTGGAGACTGAGTCTGAGCTCGTGCCCCCCTGAGCACGAGGCCTCGTCTTCTCTGTCCCATGTGCGGAGCTGGGGCGGTGCTGCCTTCCCAGGGCCGTGCCCACAGCGCCCGGGGACTGGGCTGGGTACTTCAGTCCTGGCAGGGCAGCTCTGCACCCAGGAGTGTGAGGCAGAGCCGTGCCGGGGGCTGCCAGAAGTATTTGCCACGAGAACTCTCTTGTCCGTGGCTCCTGGGTGATCTGGCTGCGGGGCCTGAACTGCCTGCGGCGAAGCTCATGGCCTGGATCTGTGGGCTTGGCGGGAGCCTGGGGAGCACTCCCGGGAGCACTGCCGCTTTGATTGCTTTATGGGTGTGGCCTTGTGCTGGGCCACGCGCCTCAGGGGAGCCCCTGTGTGTCTTCTTCCTGCCGGAGCAGTGATGGCGGCTGCCTCCGCCTCGCGTGAATGCCGACGACACTCCAAGTCTCGTCCTCTGTCGGCCCCACGGGGAGACCAGACCTGTCACCTGAGGCCGTGTGGCTCCCAGGTGGGATCTGACCCTGGGTGTCTGACTCCGGGACCTGTGGGCAGCAGGCGACACGAGCCTGGCCCTGCCGGCGGTCACTCCACAGTCACTGGGGCCGGCCGTGTGTCACTTGCCTTCCGCCCCAAGGAAGGCAACCATTGGTGCCCCGACTGCCAGTGGTGGGTGAAGAGGCGTGGGAGCATGCGGGGGCACTGCCCGCCCGCCCCCGCCGTGTCCGAGCCTCTCGCTCCCGCAGGCGGTCTGGGGGCTGCCAGCCAGGCCGTCCCCATGCAGGGATCCCTGTCACCATGCAGACTTCTCAGCTGTACACCCCCGCATCAGGACCCCCTCACTCATAGCTCCTCCGGCTGCCTGTCCGGGGCAGGGTGCCAGCTGTCACTGCCAGCCTGACACCGCCTCACCGTGCCTGCCGGCACCGGTTTCCCCTCTCCGCGGGACCTGTAAAACCTCCCTCCATAAATCAGGCCAGAGTGTGGCTGGTAAGAAACTTCTGTGAGCTGTAGCAGAAGCCGAGCAAAGGGAAAAACCACCCAAGGAGACCACGGACTGAGGCGGCTGCTCTTGGTCCCTCAGCAGCACACGCTGTTTCCTCCTGCAGTGTCTGTGCCTCGATGGTGTCACCACGAGCTGTGCCGTGGGCGCCCAGCCCCTGTACCGAGGGTGCTGTGTCACCGTGAACTGTGCCACGCCGGTGCCCGCCCCTGAGTTGAATAGTTAAGTGGCTCCTGCTGTCTACCCTGTTCCTGCAGAGGCGGCAGGAAGGTGACAGACCCCAGAGACAGCGCACGGCGGGGGAAGGAGACAGACCCCCAGAGACAGGGCACGGCGGGGAGGGAGACAGACCCCAGAGACAGGGCACGGCGGGGGGAGGGAGACAGACCCCAGAGACAGGGCACGGCGGGGGGGAGGGGAGACAGACCCCAGAGACAGGGCACGGCCGGGGGAGGAGACAGACCCCCAGAGACAGCGCCGCGGCGGGGGTGGGTGTGGGTGTCTTGGGCTTGTCCCGTCTCCTCGTTCTTGCACGGCAGGATGGGGAGGGGCTCGCCCAGGGTCCACATTACTGCTGAGGGCCTCAGGGACCCCGTCTGCTCCCTCCGTGCTGCCGCCCTGCCCGCCCCCTCCTCCGCCCAGCGCCCTGAGTCTGGCTCGCAGTGCACTGGCTGTTGGCCTGAAGCCACCGATTCCATTGGGCCCTGCTGAATCACATTTAATTGCTTAAGAGTTCACTTTGTCTTCCAGGGATGAGTTTCGTTGTTTGTGTGTTTGTTGGGGGCCACACCTGTCCGTGCTCAGGGTTCTGCTGCTGGCTTCGCACTCAGGAATCTCTCCTGGCGGGTTCAGGCCACCATTTGGGGTATAGGATGCCAGGGATCGAACCTGGGCTGGCCTTGTGCAAGGCAAGTGCCCTCCCTACCCACTGCACTGCCTCTCTGGCCCCTGATGGATGACTGTGTTTGTTTGTTTGGGGGCTCACCCAGCTGGGCTCAGGGGCGCTTCTGGCAGGCTTGGGGGAACCATATGGGATCCCAGGGTGCAACCTGAGTCGGCCATGTGCAGAGCAAGTGCCCTCCGGCCGCACTGTCGCTCCAGCCCCAAGGACAAGTCTTTAATCACACCCAGTAAACTCCTTTTCATAACAGAAGTGAAGGGAGGGCCTTTGCCTCACTCCTCCCTCACCCCCACTCCTCAGTGGATCAGAGCCCCCTTTTTTTTTGCTTTTTGGGTCACACCTGGCAATGCTCAGGGCTTACTCTTGGCTCTGTGCTCAGGATCACTCAAGTGCTGCTCGGGGAACTATTATGGGATGCCGGAGATCCACCCCTGGTCAGCTGCGTTCAGGCAAATGCCCTCCCCTTTAGCTCTGCTCTGCACCCAGGACGCTGCCCCGGAAATGACGTGCCAAGCGGCGCCCCTCTGTCCACCATCACTGCCCACCCGGCGCGTGCCCCAGCAGCCTCTTTTAGGCACACTCAGTCTTGTTCTCCCAGAGGGCCCCCGGCTCTCCCAAGGTGCACAGATGGGCCCCGAGGCCCGTGACTCCTACCTCGGGCTTCTGCCCACACCCGCCTAGCCCTGCACTAGCCCGCCCGGTTATTGCCTCTCTCTTGACTTTGGCCACGTGGCATCAGCCTGGAAACAGTTTGTCCATCCCTCCTCCGCTGGCCGGGCCCCTCCTTGCGCTCTCTCCCCTGCCACCTGCCACATCAGCCCCTCCGCCCCCGTTGAGCAGGGCCCATGGTGGCCACACTCTCCCAGGGCCTGGTGCAGGCCGCCGCAGCAGATCCACTAACAGCCCCCGTTGAGCAGGGCCCATGGTGGCCACTCTCCCAGGGCCTGGTGCAGGCCGCCGCAGCAGATCCACTAAACCCTGCAGGGCCCCAAGGTGCTGACCTTGGAAAGGGCCTTGGAGAAGGGCCTGGGGAGGGGCCCGAGGCTTCGGCGCAGACGGGGCAGCTGGAGCAGAAGCCACAGCGCCTGCACTGAGGCCACAGAGACGAGCCGGCTGGGTGCCAGGAGGGAGGGTGCCCTGGCACCTTAGAGAGGCCTTTGTTCCTGGACCTGTACTCGGCAGGTGGCCTGGCAGCAGCCCGGGAAGGGGGCACGCAGGGGACTGGGCGGGGGCAGGGTGAGCCTTGGGGTGGGATAGCCACTGGGAGCCGGAGCCTGAGGTTTGGGATATTGGGGTGGGGGGGGGCAGAGCCCTCGAGCCCCCACCCAGGCCCTGCCTCAGGCCTCCCACGCTTTCTTTCAGTTCTGCGTTGTCCAGGGTCCTGGAGAATGTTCCAGATTGGCCCAAGAGCCGAGCTCTAGCCAGGGCCCGTGTGCCCGGTTGGGAGAGGTGGGGTGGGGAGGGGAGGAAGGGAAAGGGCTGCCTCCTTGATGCCCCCGGCTCGCAGCCGGGCGGGGGCATGGTGAGGCCTCTGCTGCATGGGGCCTCCCTGGGCCAGCCCCGAGCAGCACCCCCATTGTTGCCCCTGAAGTCAGAGACGTTGTTGAATGTGGAAAGAGTCCATGGGCAGTGCACAGGACGCAGGTATGACGTAGTCAGAGAGTCACAGTGGTCAGATGGTGGCTGGGGCGGGGCCGAGCCTCCTGGCAGGCCCCTTGTCACTCTTACGCCGTCCTTGTCGCAGGGCGCCTGGCAGGCAAGGACCAGTATTTGTGTCTCCATCAGGCGGTGCAAGCAGAGAAGCCATTTTCCTCCCGGGGTTGGCAGTGAGGGACGGAGGGAGCGACTGCACCAGACCTGGACACGGGCCCACAGGAAGCAGGCCCGGAGGGGACATCTCCGCGAGGGGCCGGGGCAGGCAGGGACCGCATGGGAGCCGTAGCCGAAGTGACCACGGAAAGGGAGCGGACCTGGGTGCTCAGGAGCGAGGGGGCATGGCCCCATCCACCTCTGCTCTGGGAACCGGGACTGGGGTCCAGCCTGAGGGGCGAGGTTTCCCTGCAGCCGCTCTCCTGTCCCCACTCCAGGGGGTATAGTAGGGCTTTCGTGGGGCCCAGTGGAATTTTTTGCATAGAGCAAATACCCCTGGTCAGCACCTGCGCAGATGGGTGCTCACACACTCACACACACACACAGTCATACACACACACACTCACACACACACACAGCCATACACACACAGTGATATACTCACACCTGTATACTCATACATACACACACTCACACACAGCCATACACATACAGTGATATACTCACAACCTGTATACTCATACATACACACACACTCACACACACACAGTCATACACACTCACACACACAGCCATACACATACACTGATATACTCACACCTGTATACTCATACATACACACTCTCACACACAGCCATACACACACTCACACACACAGACATACACATACAGTGATATACTCACACCTATATACTCACACATACACACTCTCACATAACACTCATAGACATACACAGTTATACATGTACACACATACATATGCACTCAGACACACTCAGACACAGTACATATACATACACACACTTGTACAATCACACACACACATACTATCACACCCATACGCACTCTCGTCCACACACTCCCGGGTCAGCACCAGGTGGGACAGGGGTCTGGGTGCTGCCAGCTCCACAGTTCGTGGGCATTGGTGCCCAGGCAGGGGGCTGTGCAGGCCCTCTCTGCCCTCCCCAGTGCAGTCCTTGCTCTGGGCGGCCCTGGCTAGAGGCTAAGGGAGGAACCTGTGTCCACTTCGTCCCCCAGCTTGCTCTGGAGGCGGCAGGTACGCTGGGTGACCCTGGCACTGGAGGGACCCCGGGAGATGCCTTGCTGGCAGCGGTGTGTCTGTGCTGGGGCAAGGTGCCACCCACGTGCCAGGAGAGCTGTGTGGGCACCGGGGGAGCCACAGGCGGGTCCTAGAGAGACGCCGGGGCTGTCAGGAGGCCCGCACATGCCGCGCGTCGGGCGGTTTGTCCCTGCGTGACCTCGCCAACTGTGATTGCAGAGATGGTGTGACGCCTCTCCTTCCGCCAGCTCAGGCCAGCTGCTGGGACACACCGGGACCCTCCAAGGTGCATGTGGTCTGTCGCTGACCAAGATGTCACTGTCCTGTCAGGCAGAGCCCGGGGTGGCACTAGGACCTTGCTCAGACTGTGTTGCAGGTGGCCTGGTTCCATCCCGGCTGCGTGGTGCCCCCAGCTCTGCTGGGAGTGACCCTCCCATAACGGGAGGAGCCTCTGAGTGCCTTTGGCTGTGGCTCCCAGAGCGAGCCAACAACCAGAGAAGACTCAAGGCCCAGGGAAGGACGGGCCGGGAGTGAGTTGGTCGGCAACCAGGACTGGGACCCTGGGAATAGCACGGTGGTGTCTGCTGGGCGTCCAGATGTGGAAGTGACCACCAGCCCCAGGGGCAGGAACACGGGCTCGTTGGCACCCTCTAGGGGCTCCTGCCCGTTCTGAAGCCGCTTCTCCCCCGTAGTGAGCAGGTGCTGGCAGAGCTTCCAGGCGGGCCCAGACTTCCCCTCACGGCCTGAGCCACGCCGCTCTCCTGCCGCGGTCCTGAGTGCAGCTTTCTGCGTGAGATGCAATTAATGCATTAGATGGGGGGGTCTTATCTGCAGCCAGCTTCCCTCGAAGAAGGGGAGGGGGAACAAGAGCGCCAAATCGAAACCTTATTAAACAAAATTGGTTAGGTCTGATGGAGCCAAACGTGGACTGAGCTTTTAAAGCTTATTTCATCTTTTCCCCCCCGGTCTGAACCTCTTTGAATTGAAGTAACTGATCCTGTTGTAAGCTTATTAGTGTCAAACCCTGTGTTTCTTCCCTCTCCCGTTACGTTTATTAAGTAATGATGAGGTTGCTTGGCCCTGGCCCTTGCCTTTGGCACAGCCAAGAGCTCCCAGGCTCATTAATGGAACGAAAATGGAAGTAATAGCGGCCCAATCTCATTAGGGTCAGTGCCGCGCCGCTGAAACCTCTGCCCGCTGGAGCCTGCCCTGCACAGGCTGATGCCCGCGCACGGCTGCCCCTTTGCTGTGAGGCACTGCCAAAGAACCATGGGTGTGTATGAGTGTATATGTGTGTATATGTTTGTATACACAAACACGTGTACATTTGTGTGTATGTGTGTGGGAGTGTGCATATGGATGCATATGTGTTTGTGTATATATGTGTATGTGTTTATGTGTGTCTATGTTTGTATGTGGCTGTGTGTATATATATGTTTATGCGTGAATGTGGCTGTGTGTATATATGTGTATGTGTGTTTATGTGTGTATGTGTGTATGTGTATGTGTAGATGTGTACGTATGTGTATGTGTTTATGTGTGTCTATGTTTGTATGTGGCTGTGTGTAAATATGTTTATGTGTGAATGTGGCTGTGTGTAGATGTGTGTGCGTATGTGTTTATGTGTGTCTGTGTAAGTGTGTACATGTACGGAGCCCAGGGTAGGGCCTGAACTGCCTCCCTGGCTCACAGGGAGCAGCCTGTGCTGGGGTAAAAGTGAGCGGCGCAGGCACCCCGGGGTCTGTGTCCGTGCCTGTTGGGATGCTCTGTGGCCTCTGGAGGCCGGGAGTCTCCTCTCCCTCCCCGCTTCTCAGCAGGGTCCAAGTATCAACATCTGCTGGGACATAGGTGGGTGCCACCATGCGCCAGGAGTTGTGGGGGGCTCCAGGCCTGACCCTCAAGGTGCCCCCACTGGCTCAGAGCCCGCCATTGGGCCTGGTGGCACGAGAGCTGCAGGACTCGGCTGCGGACACGCAGGTCTAGAAGGAGGGTCGGGTGCCAGGGCCGACACTGAGCGCAGGTATCACGGCCGGTCTCTTCTCTTCCCGCCGGCCAGCAAGAACCGGCGCCTGCCCCTGGCTGGATGTGCTGCTCTGCCAGACCCAGACCTGGCCAGAGGGAGCAGGCCCTGGCAGAGGGTCTGAGCGGCTTTCCCTGGCCCGTTGGCCCAATCCTGGTGCCCTTCCCCAGCCCCTTCCCGAGCCCTTCCCCGAGCCCCTTCCCGAGCTCCTTCCCTGAGCCCTTTCCCTGGATAGGGCCTTGGGCAGGAGCCAGCCTGGCTGGGGGTCTCTTGCCCTCCTGCCACCTGAGCCAGCTCCTCCCCGGGCATTTCTGCATTCCTACCTGGGCACGTGTAGCCACATGAGGGTCGTCCACCCCTGTGGGGCTCCCTGCCTCCACCCCGCTGCTCACTGTCCCCAGATCTCCGCCTGTTTGCTCGGTGACCTTGGAGACGCCCAAACCTCTGTCTCTTCATCCATAAAATTGAATGTAAAAAATATTGACCTGCCTCGTTGAGTTTTTATGAAGAATAACTGACCCAGATGATGGGAAGCCTTCTTTGTGACTCAGAAAGGACCAAAGTGCTTAGCAAGCAGGAACCTGCTTGCACGATGCGTCCCCGCTCTTCAGGGGCTCGGGGTGCTGGGAGGTGGGACGGTGGGGTGGGGGATTGCCCGCTGCCCCTTCCTGGACACATCACCGGCTCCTGGCCCTCATATACTCAGAAACTCCATTGGAAGCTGGTCAGAGCCGGTGCTGTCCCTCAGCCGGGCCCTTTTCCCAGGGCTCTTGTGCTTGTGCACACACAGAACCATAACGGACCAGAGCCCCGACCAAGGCTGGGGCAGGGCGGCACCCTCGGGTTCCCTCACAGGCCCACCAGTGTGGGTTGAATGCTCGCAGGGGGCCAGCCTTGGAGCTGGGCCTCGGAGATCAGCGTGGGAAATAAGCGAGGACCCCACGGCCGCGTCCACCTGCACAGTGACCAAATGCAGGCTGCATCAGGGCCGGGCGAGCCCTGCAGAGAGACCGAATGGGCGGACTGGGTTCTCCCGCAAGGATGGGCTCTGGAAAGGAGATGTTTGGGGGAAGCGTGCAGAGATGGGAGAGAGAAGCCTGGGCGGGGGTGGAGGCCGATCAGGCGTCAGCTGTCCGCAGGCCCTGGCTGAGCAGGGCCAAGGTGCAGTGAGGGTCGCTGCCTGTGCCTCGGAAGGGAGTGCCTTCGTCAGTGTCTCCTGTCGAGGGTCTGGCTGTGCGGGCAGGATGGGCTCTCGGGGGTCTCCAGCACCCAGAGGGCATGAGGGAAGGGCCCCTGCGTGCCAAGGCCCGGTGGCAACCAGAGGTCAAGGGACACAGTGCCCAGCTCCCCCTGCTCTCCTTGCTGTCACAGGCAACAGGCAGCTCCTGTCCCCGCTGCCCCTGTCCAGCCCGCCTAGTGCAAGGCAGCCCCTGAAGCCGGGACCCCTGGAGGTACCGTCTCTGCCACGCTGAGAGGACAGTGTCCCCTTGCCCGCCCTCCTTCTCTCTCTGCCCCAGCCTGTCTAATCTTGCCTCCACGCTGGTGTACCAAAGTGACCTGTTCTCTTGGAGGTCGCAACCTGCGGTGCTCTGGGGATACTTGGTTGACCGTGTGGTGCTGGGTTAAAACCTGGGGTTCCAGCATGCAGAACATGTGTTCAGCCCTGTAGCCCAAGATTCCTCATCTGTGGGCGGCCAATGGGGGTGCTCAGGGACTGTTCCTGGCTCTGTGCTCGGGAGTGATGCCTTGTGGTATTTTGGGACCAAAGCTGGGGCAAGAATTGAAATGGGACAGGCCATATGCAAGGCCAGGACCCCTGCACTCTCTCCCCTGCACCCTCTCCCCTACCTTCTCTCTCCTATACCCTCTCCCCTCTACTCTCCCCTGCACTCTCCCCTGCACCCTCTCCCCTGTACTCTCTCTCCCTACCCTCTCTCTCATTTTACCCTCTCCCCTGCACTCTCCCCTGCACCCTCTCCCCTACCTTCTCTCTCTCCTATACCCTCTCCCCTCTACTCTCCCCTGCACTCTCCCCTGCACCCTCACCCTGCACCCTCTCCCCTGTACTCTCTCTCCCCTACCCTCTCTCTCGTTTACCCTCTCCCCTGCACCCTCTTCCCTGTACCCTCTCTCCCCTACCTTCTCTCCCCTATACACTCTCCCTGTACTCTCCCCCTGCACCCCTCACCCCTGAACCCTCTCCCCTGTACTCTCTCCCCCTACCCTCTCTTGTTTACCCTCTCTCCTGCACTCTCTCCCATGCACTCTCTCTCCCCTACTCTCTCCCCTACATTCTCCCCTGTACTCTCCCCCCCCCCTACACCCTCTTCAGCTGTCACCAAAGCCTCCTTTTGAAGTGCCCATTGGACAGTGCTCTTCTCCTCCACCCCTGGGTTTCTGTTGTGGGAGAGCCTGGCTGTGTGTCCAAGCCGATGTCACATCCTCTGACCCTGTCCCCCTACTGGCCGGGGGTGGGGGAGAAGAACTGCTCTGCTCTTCCCTTCTTCGGAGCCTGGTGCTCTCGGCCTCCCCTGCTGCCGCTGCCGGGAAATCCTCCTGCCCCTGCTGGCAGAACTTGCTCCCCCTCACCATTCTGCTCATGTTCCCACCCAGGGCTTCGGAGTTAGGCGTGTCTTGGACAGCTAATACCTGCCCCCTGCCCCGCTCCAGAGCCTGGTGCCTGAGAGGCACCTAATACACTGGCGTCTGTGCCACGCCCGGGGGACCTGGAAGTCATTGAAGGCACAGATCGTCTCGGGCGAGCAAAGCCTGTTTCCCCGCGTGGAGCTGCCGAACCCATCCGCTTTTCTGTGCTTGAAGGAGCTCATCTTCCTCCGCGTGCCTCGAGTGCTACTCGAGCGTGGGCCTGCCGTTTCTGGGTGCAGGCTGGGTGCCCCAGGAGAGAGTCACCGCCAAGAGGGCGTGACATGCCTCTCCGCCCCATCTCTGTCTGCTTCACAATTTCCTGTCTGGGCCCTTAGGAATCTTGATCTGCGCAGCGCGCCTCTCCGCTCCCTTGCCGTGCCCCTCTGGGGCCGTCTTCATTACTGCTGTCCTGAGAACAGCTCATTGAAAGGAGAACATGCCCGGAATAAAGGGGCTTGGGTGTGTCTGGTGGGGGGGCTGGGCAGCTCCTGCGCCGCCTCTCTGCCAGGTGTCACAGACCAGGAGCACATCCTCTGCCTGTGGACCTCCTTTCCTCGGGGGGCGGGGGTCCCCATGCTAGGCAGAGAGGTGTGCCCAGCTGGTGGACGCCGCGGGGCTGCCCTGAGGAAGAAGGGTCTGGCCCTCGGTCCCTGCCTGCAGAGGTGGGCTCTCACACCCCTGCTTCCGGCAGTGCTCATCTACCCGAGGGTCCCCAGGGGTCCTCTGGACACCTGCTTGGACACGTGTTCCAGGTACAGCCCCGGGTGAGCAACAGTGGCAGGACTTTGCAGGGGAGAGGCTGGAGCGATAGTCCAGCAGTTAAAGGGCTTCCCTGCACATATGCGACCTCGGTTCCATCCCCTGCACCCCACCTGGTCCCTGAGTGTCATCAGGAGTGATCTCTGAGCACAGAGACAGGAGTAACCCCTGCGTATCACTAGGTGTACCCCACCCCCCACCAAAACAAAAAAAATGTTCCAGGGGAGACCTGGGAAATGGCTCCTGCGTGTCTCGTCAGGACACCAGATGGTCCCACAGCCTCAGCACGCAGTGTCCCCTGCAGGTGTGGGCGCAGGGGCTGGAGCTTCGCGTAGCGCCCGAGCTGAGTGTGCTGCGGCCCGGGCACACGGTGTGAGCAACACTCCCCAGCTTGATGGGTGTAGGAGGTGGTGGGAGACATGGCACCCCAGGGGCGGCTTCCACCAGCCCTTGCTTCTGGCAGCAGAGCTGGGGGCCCTGGGGAGGGGCTGTCAGGGACGCTGTCAGGACGCGTCCCTGGGGGGTAGACGGGGGATGCCGGCCCCACCCTGCTTTCCCTCAGCAGCCTGAGGCAAGCAGCATCTCTGTGCCCAGTGGGCAGACAGGCCAGGAGGGACGCGAGAGTCAGGGCGGGACGTTCCAAGGACACATGCCCGCGCAGAGGCAGAGAAACACAGAGGCAAAGTCTGGGTGAGGGAAGCGTGGGCGCCCGGGAAGTGTGGGGCGCTCCGGGAAGTGTGGGTGCTCCGGAAAGTGTGGGTGCTACGGGAAATGTGGGCACTCGGAAGTGTGTGGGCGTTTGGGAAACGTGGGCGCTCCAGGAAGCATGGGCGCCCGGGAAGTGTGGGCACTCCGGGAAGTGTGGGCACTCTGGGAAACGTGGGCGCTCCGGGAAGTGTGGGCGCTCCGGGAAACGTGGGCGCTCCGGGAAGTGTGGGCGCTCCGGAGGTGTGGGCACTCCGGGAAACGTGGGCGCTCCGGGAAGTGTGGGCACTCTGGGAAACGTGGGCGCCGGGAAGTGTGGGGCGCTCCGGGAAACGTGGGCGCTCGGGAAACGTGGGCGCTCCCGGGAAGCGTGGGCGCTCCAGGAAGATGTGGGCGCTCCGGGAAACATGGGCTCCGGGAAGTGTGGGCGCTCCGTAGCACAGCGCAGAGCGTATTTCTCCTCTGAGAGCCCTGTGATCTCCGGGTGGGCCCCCAAAGGTGTTCCAGGGGCCCAGTGAAAATCGTCATCAATGGGGCACAAGGCTATGGGGACCAACCAGTAAGGAGGGGGTGGGGGCAGCAGAGGAAAGAAGGTCGGAAGGGACCACAGTGGGGCAAGGGTTGAGGAACGCTGGCTTAGAGGGGCAGAAAGTGGCCAGTGTAGACTGCAGGGGGGGTCCAGCAGGGGCTCGTGGGTCAGGCAGTGGGGCCAAGGAGTGAGGTAGCCCCAGATTGCTCTCCAGAGAGAGAATAGCGCAGGCAAAGGTGTGGGCACCTGGCGTGGCCAGAGGCCACAGAGGGTGGTGCCCAGGCGTCATGTCAGTGGGGCCGGGACCCCCCCATCCGCTGCTGTGTCCAGTGAGCAGCTCTGCACCCCGGAGGAACGTTCTCAGCAGCACTTGGCACCCCCTTACAGTCTCGGAGGTGTTTCACGTTTCCTTCTGATGGATCTTGGCTGTGGCTTTTTTGACACGGAGCGTCTCACTTTCTGGCCCCTGACCTTCGGGTCAGACGTTAATGATCTCTAAACAAACGCCTCAGTCTCAGGACTGCCCGGGAAGGCCCGGGGCACGGCGGGCAGCACTCTGCCTCTGTAGTCGGGGCTGTGGGCCTGTCATTGGACAGTTGTTGGACGCAGGGTTCCTGGAGCCGAGCCTGTTCCCCGCCTCCTTGGCCCTACCCCCAGCACCGCATCTGCCCTCCGTGGGAGCAGGGGCTGGGCCTCAGTCACACACCAGGGAGCGCTGGCCCGTGTGGTGAGTTGAATATTTAGAAAGTGACAGTCATCTTGGTCCTGGACCCCTGGTGGCTTCCGCCAGCTCCGTAACTGCCCCCCACCCCACTCCGGCCCATGCAGCCTCTTGATGTCTCTTAACTCACCAAAAGTGCCTCTCGTCTGGGACCCGGACACTGGCCCGTTCCCTGCTCTGGAGCTCTCACTGGGGACTCCACATGGTCAGACCCGGCCGCTGTGGCCATCTTCCCTGGCCCCCCGTAGTCGGCCTGGCCTTTGTCCATCACTTCACTCTGTGCTCGTGTGATCAGACTCTGCTCACACAGAAGCTTCTTGAGCACAGTCAAGCTGATCTGCTGGGAGCGGTTTCACATCTCTGAGGGTTTGTGTGTTTGAGGTCACACCCCACGATGCTCAGGGTTTACTCCTGACTCTGCACTCAGGGATCCCTCCTGGCAGGCTTGGGGCACCATATGAGGTGCGGGGATCAAGCCTGGGTAGCTGCATGGAAGGCAAGTGCCCTCCCCGCAGAGCTATGGCCCTCAGCCACGCCTCTGAGTTTGTGGTGGTATCTGACCAGCAGCTCTGAGAACAGCCCGTGGCTCCCGTCTCTTCCTCCCGCAGACAAGCCTAAAAGAACGCGCGGCCTTGGCAGTGGCTCAGAGCAGGCCCTGGGTGTGCTTTGGTGGAGTTAGAGCTGGCCCTAGGGCAGGCAGGTCCTGGGTGGGGTGCGTACCGGAGCAGCAGCGACCTCCGGGAAGTTCCCGGGGGGAAGCGAGTCTTCCTGAGGGTGCATGGGTGACGAGGCTAGAAGGGAGACGGAGCAGGGTGGGGGACGCGAGGAATGGGGATGCGGAGGTCTGCACATGCCCCGATTCCAACCCCAGGGTGGGCAGGGCACAGCTTGCTGTGTCCATGGGCAGTCGGGCCCCCACACTGTGGCCAGGAGTCAGGTGAGGGCCGCTAGCCAGGGGACAGCCCCAGTCTCAGACCCCTCGGTTTCACGGACATTCCTTCTCGGTCTCTCCTGGCCAGGTGGTGAAGAAGGTGAAGTCCATGCAGATGTTCCACATGCCGGTCAGCACGGCCATGCAGGGGGACCGGCTGGGCATCTGTGTCACCCAGTTTGACCCCAAGCTGCTGGAGCGTGGGCTGGTGTGTGCCCCCCAGTCCCTGCACACCATCCACGCTGCACTCGTGTCCGTGGAGAAGATCTCCCTATTTCCGGGGCCCCTGCAGACCAAGGCCAAGTTCCACATCACAGTGGGCCACGAGACGGTCATGGGCCGCCTGACGTTTCTTCAGCCCCGCGCCCGAGGACTTGGACCGCGAGCCGCTGCTGGACGCGTTCGACTTCTCCCGCGAGTACCTCTTCCAGGAGCAGTACCTGAGCGTGAGCCGGCCCCGGACAGCCAGCGAGGCCCCGCCGTGGAGGGCCGCGGCCCCCGGCAGCAGTGGGCCCTCGTGGAGTTCGAGAAGCCCGTGACGTGCCCGTGGCTGTGCCTGGTGATCGGCTCCCGGCTGGATGTGGACGTCCACACCAGCTCGTGCCGCCTGGCCTTCACGGCGTCCTGCTTCACGGGATGGAGGACAAGGGCTACGCCGAGAGCTTCCTGCCGCGGCTGAAGGTGTACAAGCTGAAGCACAAGCACGGCCTGGTGGAGGCGGGTACGCTCGGCTGCGGGACAGGCCGGGCCCCACTTCTGCTTGCTCGGGTTTTTTTTCTTCTTCCTCTCCTTTGGTTTTGGCCACATCCGGTGATGCTCAGGGCTCACTCCTGGAGGTGCTCAGGGGGGCCTTTGGGAGCTGGGTGTTGATCCCAAGTTCAGCTGCATCAAGGCAAGCACCCTGGCCACTGGACTATGGCTCTGGCCCCTCTTCTCTGTGTCTGAAGGTTTTAGGGGAGGAAACGGAGGCTGGAGTGACCGTGTCCGCTGCGGTCACTCAGTCTGGGAGTCACGGAGTGGGAGCCCGAGCAGCCCCCACCTCCACAGACAAGGCAGGCCTGACCCTCACTCAGACCACTCTGCAGCCTCCCGGCCCCAAAGTCCTTGGGGTGTTCCTGAGTTGTTGTGGCTGGGGGACAGGCCTGACTCCCTGCCTTCAGGGTGAGCTGGACCTCCATTGGGCCTACGCTGACCCCACTGATGGTCAGGGCAAGGGGCGGAGCAGTGCCCTCTATGGGGTCTGGGGCCCAACCCAGTCTGCGGTGGGGGAGCGGTGGAGGGTGGGAGACAGGGGAGCCATAGAGGCAAGACACGGGGGTCCAGGGAGGGGCCCAGCTGCTGCTTTCTGGGGCGCCGTGTGCCTTTGCCTGGGGGTGGGTCTATTCCCAGGCCTCTCCTTGGTGGGACCCATTGCAGGGGCCCATGTACGCATAAGCGCCCCGAGATCCCGCCGTGAGCCTCCCCTCGTCTGTCTGTGCAGCTTCCTGAAGGCTCCCACAGAGCAGGGCTTTCCTCCCTCCCGGACCCCGCCGAGTGGGCCTGCTCAGGGGGGTGCTGGGAAGGGCCCGGCCTCGACCCCTCTAGGTGGGTTGTGGACAGGCTGCGGCTGCTGGGGGTTGGGGGGGTGGGTGGAGGATGGGGGCTGTGTCTGTCCCATGGGGCTGGGGGGGGGGTGGTGGGGATGGGGGCTGTCTGTCCCATGGGGCTGGGGGGTGGGTGGGGATGGGGGGCTGTGTCTGTCCCCTTGGGGCTGGGGGTGGGGGACTGTGTCTGTCCCCTTGGGGCTGGGGAGGGGGGGCTGTGTCTGTCCCATGGGGCTGGGGGGGTGGGGATGGGGGCTGTGTCTGTCCCTTGGGGCTGGGGTGGGGACTGTGTCTGTCCCATGGGGCTGGGGGGTGGGTGGGGATGGGGGGGCTGTCTGTCCCATGGGGCTGGGGGTGGGTGGGGATGGGGCTGTCTGTCCCATGGGGCTGGGGTGGGTGGAGGAGGGGGCTGTGTCTGTCCCATGGGGCTAGGGGTGGGTGGGGATGGGGGCTGTCTGTCCCATGGGGCTGGGGGTGGGTGGGGAGGGGGCTGTGTCTGTCCCATGGGGCTGGGGGTGGGTGGGGATGGGGGCTGTCTGTCCCATGGGGCTGGGGGGGGGTGGGGGGGGGGAGGGGGCTGTGTCTGTCCCATGGGGCTGGGGGTGGGTGGGGATGGAGGCTGTGTCTGTCCCATGGGGCTGGGGGTGGGGAGGGGGGCTGTGTCTATTCCACGGCGCCAGCAGGCCTCACGGGATGAGGTGGCCATGTGCCCACATTGTGTCCAGCGGTCAGAGCAGGTACGGGAGCTGGACGCAGGGTCGCCGCCACCCGCACCTTGGGCAGTCCTCACTCTTCTCTCGAACATGGTCCTTCCTGCCCTCCGCTGCCTCCTTGAGGCTTCCTGGGCCTCACGTCCGGCTTCTCAGCTCCTGATCGTGACCCACTGACAGATCTGAGCCCAGGCCCTGGGCTCGGTCCCACCCCGTGCACAGATCAGGTCCTGGAGCTGGGTCCATCCGTGTCCGTCCACAGGGACCTGTCCATAACTGGCAGGAGGTCTCCAGGGCTGACCGTGGGTGCCCTGTGGGGCCCGCAGCAGCCTAAGGCCCACCCCAGGGTGCTGTGGGAAGAGGAAGGTGATACAGTGCGCCGTGGGCCTGTGTCGGCTTTGATGGATGAGCGGAGTTCTGGCGTCTGGCTCCGCGCGGGGACATATCGATCACGGAGCCTTATCGCACTCAGAGTGTTCCCCGGGCCTGACTGTCCCGGTGCAGGCGTGTCCGTGGGCAGTGGTCACCACCCCGGAGCAGTGCATGTGGATCTGTAAGAGCTGTCAGCTGGAAGCTGCTGACCTGGGCCAGCAGCACAGGCTTTTGCTGCTAAGACCCAGCCGGAAGTGAGGGAGCAAGGACCAGCAGCCTGCCCGCCCCACTTAGTTGGGTGTTTCTGTTTCTCATTTAGAGTTTGGCTTTGGAGCCACACCCGGCGGTGCTCAGGGGCTCACTGTCCGGCTCATCTGTTGGCTCCCCCAGCCCCGTGTATAACCCCCTGTGCTCCCTCCTACCAGGGGCAGCTTCTGGGGGCAGCCTGTGAGTGAGCCCCTGCAAGGAAGGAGCGTGGGGCCCAGCTGATGTTGAGGTGGGTTTGGGGCCCAGCCCCTTGCCTGCTCCAGTCATTCACTCCTGCACCAGCTGCCACAGTGCTTGAACCCTTGGGAGATGGTTATTTTCCAGGAGCTAAAAGACCAGCAAGCAGACCCTGAAATCATAGACAAATGTGCTAGGAAAGGCGTATAGGCCACGTGAGGAGACGTAAAGCGGGCCGAGGAGAGGACGCGAGAAGACCCCCACGCCGCAGTCACTCCCAAGCACCAAACCGCCAGGCCTGCGCCTGAGGGCTGAGCACGGCCCTAGCCAGCCCGGCGCCTCTAGGCTGGCCGCCAGTCCAGAACCCTGATCGTCCAGGCGAGACGGTAACGAGGGAAAGTCTGTTGCCTTCCGAGTCTGAGCCCGGGAGGCCAGGGCCCCTCCTCCAGCGCAGCTCCAGAAAAGTGGGGTGACCTACGTACATGGGCAGCCGCTCCGGTGGGGTGTTGAACTGAGGGTGGACGGGCCTGGGCGTTTCTCCGTCCCCAGGTCAGTTAGATACCGGGGCCAGCTGCTCCGAGCTAATGTTTCTCACCAGGGCTCCAGCACAGGTCCTGTTGCACTGGGAGTGGACAGGGCCCACTAGTAGGACTGGACTGGTTCCTAAGCTTCACACATGTGGTGCCGGGGACCAGCCCTGATCTCACACGTTGCTGGGCACTTGCTTTAGCCCTGGGCCCACAGTCCAGCCTGTTTTTGGCTCTCACCTACATACTCAGTCCTCTGGTTGAGCAGAAGCATCCCACAGTATTGCTGCTAACCAGGAGGCCAGCTCGCCTGGAAACAGGCCTGTCTGAGGCTGCCACTTGGCACAGGTTTGCTTTGAACAGTGCCCAGAGTGGGCTGAGGAGGGGGTGCCTTGATGTGGCCATGTGGTCAGCATCACTGACCAGCATGGGGATGTGGGCACTCCTGAGACTTGCCAGTACCCCAGAATGACACAGGTAGGACCTGAGGGTGAGACGGGGGAGGTGTGACAGGCCCATGACCAAGCAGAACTCGAGGGGTCTGCAGTCTGTGTGGAGAGAGAAACCCCCTAAGCTGAAGCAGAACGGTCTCCCCCTCTGCAGCTCACCCTTCGCCCTCTGCAGGGCACGGGCCGCGTCCCCTTCAAGGGTGGTGGGGGTGGAGGCTTCAGGATGGCCGGTGGGAGTGGCTGTCCTGGGTAGGGGCCTGGGCTGGCCCTTCCCCTAACTGCCGAGCTGGTCTCCCCAGAGCCCCACCTCTCTCTGCGCCCGTCTCCCTTCCGGGCTCTGTACTGGGTGACCTGCCCCCAGTGCCGGACATATCCATGGCATCTGCTGCCTGTGCATGTGCATCTTGGTGGCAATGCTTGTACCCCCAAGAGGCCTCATGCAGAAAGGAAGGCCAGGCCTTCTCAGGAGGACAAGCTGACCACTTCTTGGCTCCTGGGCCACTGAATTCTGGAAACTGCCCTCTCGGGCATCACGGTCCAGACCTGTGCGCCTGAGCTTGGGCGGCACCAGATTCGGACCACAGGGAGAGAATGGGGTCCCCGGGATTCAGGGCACAGGGACAGAGCGAGGTCCCAGGATTCAGGACACAGGGAGGAGAATGGGTTCCCGGGAGAAGGTGACCAGCCACGTTCCAGAAGGGGATGGGAAAGCGTAGTCCAGCATCCACACTCCACGGGAACTGGACGAGTGACAAGACGTATGAAATTTAGGGGCCTAAGGAGCGGGGGCACTAGGCGGAGGGGGCCAGGTGCGTGGTGGAAGGACTGGACATGGGGGCTCCAGATGCAGTGTCCAGGGCTCAGACCGTGACACACCATAGCAGTGCTTGGCCAGTTCCCAACGGCATCACGGGGTCAGGGCTGAGAACGTCGCGGCGCGATGCGCCATGTCCAACGTTGCACCAGCCATGACCAGCTGAGCCTCCTGCCGCGGTGCAGTGAACTGCAAGACTTGTCACGTCGGTCCCTGAGCCACGCTTTGGCCTGGGAGGTGGAGGAAGCAAAGTGAGGTGCGGCCAGCTCTGAGCGGGGGCGTGAGGTACCCTGGAGGCTGGGGCACCCCAGCTCTCACTGGATGGTCGAAACCCAGGAGCCCTGGGCACAGCTCAGGGGCCAGTGCTGCTGGACCAGGCTCCCAGAGCTCGGTGGACAGAGGCTGACCTGAACCCTCCGCTGGGCTCCAGATGGACAGGCAGGAAACCCAGGCACCCCCGTCCCTGCGTGGTTCCCGCCTGTGGAGTTCCCGGAGCCTTATCCTGCATGTGGGCGCCCTGGATTGCTGAGTGGCCTGGCAAGGCCACGTTTCTTCATTGTCACAAATGGAGCAGGGGGCTTGGGGCTGGTGTTCTGTGTGCCCCGGGTAGGGCCCCTCCTGCATTTGCTGTCCCCCAGCGGTGGGCTCTGCCTGCAGAGGTGTCCCCCAACCTCTCTTGCTGGGTCTTGCAGCCTTCGTGGACCCAGCTGACCCACCACTGATTGGGAGGAGCATCCCAGGGCGGCTGCTGGGTGGCGGGGTTGAAGGAGGCGAATCTGTGCCCCCAGCCCCTTCTCAGAGAAGCAGGCGCTGTCTATGCCCAGGTCTTCTGGGGTGCACTGTGAAATACCGACTTGGGGGGCCCCATGGCACCCACCACTCACCCTGGTCTTAGATGACCCCGACCGCTCATGTCTGGCCTCTCAGCCAGGCTGCTAACAAACGCCTAATGCTCCTTCCTCCCCGTGCTGGGCCGAGGCCGGGCATGCCAGCAGTCTAGGTCTGGCACCCACTGGCGCCGTCAGGAGAGGCCTCAGGGCTAGGCTGCCCGAGCGTAAACAGGCAGACGCCACCAGGCGGCGCTGGCCAGCTTTGAAGTCCACGCTGCTGCCTCCCGGCTCTGGGCTTGTGCCGCTCCACCGCTGATGGCTGGTCCACTGTGCCCAGGCCAGCAGGCAGTGGGCTCCAGGCTGCCCCTGCGCTGTGGGACCCCCAGGAGGCTGTGCGGTGGCCGCCACCTCTCCCGCCCTGCAGGGTGAAGGCCATGGGGTTCCCAGGCCCATCAGGAAGGCAGCTTCTGGGTGCTGGAGCGATAGTCCAGCGGGGAGGGCGTTGCCTTACGCCAGCCGACCGGGGTTCAATCTGAGGCAACCCATATGGTCCCCTGAACACCGCCGGAGTAATTCCTGAGTGCAGAGCCAGGAGTAACCCCTGAGCATTGCCGGGTTGACCCAAAAAGCCCAAAAAAAAAAAAAAAAAGAAGGCAGCTTCTCCTGGAGGAATCTCCTGTCCTGCTACTGGACCAAGACTGCCCTCCCTCCTCCTTCCCTGCCTCCTCCCCTCCCCCTCCTAGCTCCCATCCCCTGCCATCCTCCCTCCCTGCTGCCCATGAGCCAGCCCCAGGCCCACAGATGCCGCTCCCCTTTCCTGCCGCCTCTTCTCCAGCCTGACCTAAAGGAGTCACTTCAGAATTTGGGCAGTCCCCAAGTCCCTCCTGGGGCCAGCCTGAGAGGCTACACATGTGTTGATGCAATTCTGTGCAGGGAGCCACGTTCCGCTCCAAGGCCAGGGACGGTGGGAACTTGCCTGGCAGCAAAGCCGGGCCCGGCCTGCCCTGGGCCACCAGGCTCTACCTTTGGGGAGCTCAGCCCTCTCCCCCAGAGGGGACAGTCCACTTGGTGCCGTCTGCAGAGCTGCCCCTAGGTGAGCCTCTGACCCAAACCGACCCTGGAGCTCACCAGGACTGTCGTCATGGAGCCAACCAGGAGACCTGGGCAGGGGCGCTGGTCTCTTCGGAGGAGAAACAGCGACGTGGGGACGAGCCCCGACTCCCTACAGTGCCCAGGGCCCCCTCTGGCTTCCCGGCGCCCCAGAAAGTCCTGCCCTGTCTGTCAGCAGCTGCGGGAAGCAGGCGTTCTGCTCCTTGTCATTCCTGCAGGGCGTGTGCTCTGGGGGTGCGGAAGTGTGCTCAGGTCATGTCTTGCCTTCCAGAGCTCTCCCTCTGCCCTTCTAGTGGGGTGGCCAGTGCACACCCACTGCCTGTGTAGGTAAACTCTTAGCACAGAGCAGCTGCCACTGCACCAGACTTTCAGCTCGGCTCCTTACCGCCTCACCCCTCACAGCCACTCCCTGATTCTTGGCCATCTTGCTTAGTCTCCCTTGACCCCCAGTGGACCGCAGATTCCCTGGCCTGGAAGCCTGTACTGGAAACGGTCACTTAGATTCAGCAGAGGAGAGACTGACCTGGTGATGCTGTCCTGCCCCTCTTCCGCCCCCGCCCGTCTTCCCTCACACCAGGGGGTTCAGCCTTTCCGGGAGGCTGAGGGGTTCCTCCAGAGGGGGTGGCCCTGAGCCCCTGGGCCAGAATTGCAGTCCTGCTTGGGTGCGCCAGGCACAGGCGGCTCGGGACACCATAGAGACAGGATGCTTGGTGGCCCCCTGCTCCCTGCTCGCCCTGGCTGCCGGCTGAGGCCCCGTGGCAACAGAACCCGGGGGGTGGGGGGGCTCACTCAGTAGCTGTGGGCCTGGGGCAAGTCATTTCAGCTCGCTGGGGCTCCGGAGCCGGCAGGAAGTTCAGGGGCTGCTTTGCTGGGTGGACACCCCTGCCCACAACCTGTCAGCTGCCAACTGCCCTCGCCGCATCCAGCTCCGAGAAGGAGCTCAAGGGTCTGGGATCACTACGGTGTGTTCCCGAGGCCGTGCTGGGTCCCGCCCCTCACTGCCCGACTTAGTGGGCTGAAGACTCGGAAGTAGCAGGCGAGGACTGTGCCCACCAGCGCCACGGGCCCAACTTCCACCAGGAGCCTGGGAGTGACCTGACCCGCCCCTGTCCTGGAAATCCTCCCTGCGGAGCTGTGGCCAGGAGACCGCCCACCGCCTGCACGTGAGGCAGCCCCCACCCGCTGGGGTCAGACCCAGCCCAGCGGCTCCTCCTCCCCTGAGGCAGCTGTGGGATCCGGGGCCCAGCCCCCGCGCTGACACTGTCAGATGCGAACATAAACACGGCTTCGGGCCCCCCGCCGCCCGGCCCGGCCTCTGTTTATGTAGCACTTAAACCAACTCCGGGGTCGCTCCCGTCTGCCCCGAAGCCTGGCGCTGTTTGAAGTTCCCCTGAAGTTAATCAAATTAGTCTGCCTGCTGCAGGACCCCGGCCCGGGAGAGCCGCGCCCGCGCTGTCTCTGCTGTTTTGCTTTTTTTTTTTAGGTTGCTGGTTTAAGAACCCCAAAGAAGAAGGGGGCCTGGGGGAGGCTCGTTCAGCATCGGGGACAGGCCCTAGGGCTGAGGGGCCCCAGGGCGTGGGCGTGCGGGATGCGGACCTGGACAGGGGGTTCCCTACCTGCGCACCAGCGTAAGAAACTGACTTTCTCCCGGACGAGGCCGCCTCCCTCCGCCAGCCTCTCCACGCCTCTCATGTCTGCATAGTGTATGTCCAGTGTGGTCAGGCTGTGTGGACAGCAACCCGCAGCATCAAGACCCACCTAAAGGTGCCACCCTACGTGACCAGCACCTAAAGCAGGTCGTGATGGGCATATCTGTGGTCTGTGGCAACTTCGTGAGCCCTGTCCCACACGTGCCCCCTGCTGCTGTACCTGCTGCCCTAGGACCCTGCTGATGCCTCAGGGACCAGTGTCACGCACAGCGGCAGGCCTGGGAGCAGAGGGACAGTCCAGCAGCTGGAACGTGCCCCTGTGGGCTGGGATGTGCTCAAAGGGGAGCCAGGACGTGAATGACCAGGCCAGAGGAAGCTGTGGCCAAGGTCAGGGCCTGAGTGCTGGGGCTTCGTGGGCACTGGGGCACGCTGCTGGCAAGGCACCTCGAGGGGCACTCGCTGGGGCCCAGACCCCATGCCCACTCGGTGTCTACCAGGACATGGTGGGGCAGTGCAGGCTGGGAGAGTCTTGGTCGTGCCGTCCCCTGGGATGTGGCCCCCAGCGGCAGGCATGGCAGTTTGGGCCCCTGCTGGCCAGGCTGGGCTCTCACGCCTGTGAGCAAGAGACTGGGAAGGAGGTGACCGCAGATGTGGGGGGGCACCCCTGGGGCGCTGTGACGGCAGAAAGCTCCCTGCCAGGAGCGCGCCTGTGCAAGTTCTCAGCGCAGCTGCTGGGAACAGGAGCACATCTGAGCTCCTGTTGCTGCTTCTCCAGCCCGGATCCGCACAGCCTGGGCCAGCAGCCACGCTCGAGTCGGGAGACCACTTAGTGCTCCCCTCTGCCAAGTGGAGAAGAAAGTGCTACTGACAAGGGCACTTGAAGGGCGTCCAGGAACACCAGCTCCATTACCGTGGGCGAGTGACTGTGGCTCTGTTCGTGTGGGCTGAGTGGCGTGACTCCGTTAGCGTGGCCTGAATGGCCATGGCTCCGGTAGCGTGGCCTGAATGGCCGTGGCTCCATTAGCGTGGGCTGAGTGGCTGTGGCTCCGTTACCGTGAGCTTAGTAGCCATGGGTCTGTGGCTCCGTAACCGTGGGCTGAGTGACCGTGGTTCCATTACTGTGGGCTAAGTGGCCATGGCTCGGTGGCTCCGTTAGCGTGGGCTGAGTGACTGTGGCTCTGTTCGTGTGGGCTGAGTGACCATGGCACTGTTAGTGTGGGCTGAATGGCCATGGCTCCGTTAGCGTGGGCTGAGTGGACGTGGCTCCGTTAGCGTGAACTGAGTGACCGTGGCTCCATTAGCATGGGCTGAGTGGCCGTGGCTCCATTAGCGTGGGCTGAGTGGCTGTGGCTCCATTAGCGTGGGCTGAGTGGCCGTGGCTCCGTTAGCGTGGGCTGAGTGGCCGTGGCTCCATTAGCATGGGCTGAGTGGCTGTGGCTCCATTACCGTGAGCTTAGTGGCCATGGGTCTGTGGCTCCGTAACCATGGGCTGAGTGGCTGTGGTTCCATTACTGTGGGCTGAGTGGCCATGGCTCAGTGGCTCCGTTAGCGTGGGCTGAGTGGCCGTGGCTCCATTACCGTGGGCTGAGTAGCTGTTGCTCCGTTACTGTGGGCTGAGTGGCTGTTGCTCCTTTACCGTGGGCTGAGTGGCCACGGCTATGTAGCTCTGTTACTGTGGGCTGAGTGGCTGTTCCATTACCATGGACTGAGTGGCCATGGCTCTGTGGCTCCCTTATCCCAGGTTGAGTGGCTGCTGTTCCATTACTGTGGGCTGAGTGGCCATGGCTCCATGGCTCTGTTACCATGGACTGAGTGGTCATAGCTCCGTGGTTCCGTTATCATGGGCTGAAAGACCATGGCTCTTTGTTATTGTGGGCTGAGTAGCTGTGGCTTCATTGCTGTGGGCTGAGTGGCCGTGGTTACATTTCGGTGGGTTGAGAGGGTCCTCGGCAGCCCACAGGTGGCTGTGCTAGAAGGCGGAGAAAGTGTCCTCAGGCCTGGGGACCATGAGCCAGCTGGTCTCGAACACCGTTAATGGGTCCGCCAACTGACCTGGGCACTGCCTATGCCAGCTGGACTTAGAATGAGGATTCGGGGGCTCTGCCTGCCCCAGGCATGTGGCCAGTCTGCGAACAGGCTCCACTTGCAGCCTGAGCTGGTGCGGGGCCTGGGGATCTCAGGAGCCTCACCACGGGGACACCTTCAGGGCAGCGTTCAACGTTTGGGCTACAGGTCAGGCGCTGCCTTCACTCTGTCCCTGTGGGTGTGTGGCGGGGTCCAGGGGTGCCAGGGTGCGCACCCACCAGGCTGACCCGGGAGAGAGAGCATGCGGCCATGGCAAGCCTGTCCCGTGGGGGGAGCCGTGCTTGGCACTGAGTCCTGAAGGACGGACGAAGAGGAGCGCCGTGTGTGGGAATGAGACTTCGTGAATTATAAAAGGGCTGTGCAAGTGGAAGTGATTATTCTTATCGTGATTTGTATCCGGATCATCCATCACGGGAGAGGGGACTGCGCGCACCTTTTATCTGGTGCTATGAATCACCAGAAGAGGATATGTTTTTCCAAAAAAAGGTTTTTAGGTAAACGCGGGACAATTTCTGCTTTGCAAAACAATCCATCTGCAGCCCTGGCCAGACCTTGGTGTCTCGAGGACAAGTGAGAGGTTTCAGAGGCTGGAGGCCGCCGGGCCTGTGCGGGTTCCCGGGCCCAGCCGGAGGTGGAGCTCCAAGAGAGGGTCTGCCGTGGCACTGTCTGCTTGGCCTGTGTTGGCGCCCACCTTGCCCCCTGTTCCAGAAAGGTCTGCAGCCTCCAGCCGCGGGCCTGGGAGCAGGAGGACGCCTCCAAGCTTTCCCGGGTTTGGCGGGAATGGAAACCGTCTGCCTTCAGAGGACCCCAGCGAGAGGACACACATGCGCCCCCCTTCCACCCTGGGACCTCACACCTTTTGGCACAGCCCTGGAGAGGAGCTGGACTGGCCGGAGGTGGGGGAGTCCCTGGGGGACACTCCAGGCCCACCTTCTTCTCCCCCCCCCAAAGGAGAGCCTGAGTCACAGGAGGCCTTGGAAAATCACACTTCAGTGCCCCCATGCTCACGCCCTGGGGAGAAAGTTCTAGATGAACATGCTCGCCCGGAGTCTGGGCTGTGCCTCGCTCTCATGTCCCTGCTCCGTAGGGGCAGGCGGCCAGCAGCAGGAAGCTGAGCGTCCCGCAGCCACACAGGCTGGCCCTGGGAAGGCAGAGGGAGGGCGTCAGGGAGACCTGGCAGAGGCCGGGGGCGACGCGCCTGGGGGCACGGTTAAGGGCTCTGGGCTGCGGCGAGCACATGAGGCACAGGGGCTTTCTGGAGGCCGCGGGAGGAGGTGGCAGACCAGCCCACGGCAGCCAGGTCCATGCAGGCGGGGCAGCCGCAACCACGCACCGAGACCCCCAACTCCCTCTGTTGTTGCCCAGGGCCCGGCGTATGGGTTCAGGTGTGGGTTCAGGCAGCCCGGCAGGGGGTGGTGAGGCCCCCCCCAGGCCCCACACTGACCCTTCTCTCTCCGGTGGGTGCCAGGCGATGGGCGACCACAGTGTCATCGGACGCCGCTCTTCAAGAAGGAAACCAACATCCAGCTCTTCGTGGGGCTCAAGGTGCACCTGTCCTCGGGGAGCTGGGCGTCATCGACGGCGCCTTCGGCCAGAGCGGCAAGTTCAAGGTCCACATCCCCGGTGAGTGGGGCGCCCAGAGCGGGGGGTGGTGCTCAGCGCCACACGGTGCCCTGGCCTCTGGCTGCCCTCGTGAGCTGGAAAGCTGCAGGGGCCTGGCGGAGCCCAGCACGGGGCCAGGGCTCAGGTCCGAGTGCTGGAAATCAAGGCTGGGAGTTTCTCAAGAGGCACTTCCCGGCATCCTGCTGGGCCCAGCACGGTGCTGTGGACACGGGCTGTCATGGCCGGGTCCCCCACAGAAACCCAGAGTAGGGCTGGGTGAGGTGGGTGAGAGCAGGTGGGCAAGGGTGGCCCCTAAAAATTGAGACCTGCTGGAGACTGTAGCACCCCTCAGGGAGGAGCACCTTGTAGGAAGGAGCACCCCTCAAGGAGCAGCTCTCCACAGGGAGGAGCACCCTGCAGGGAAGAGGGGAGCATCCCGCAGGGAAGAGGGAGCACCCTGCAGGGAAGAGGGGGAGCACTCCCAGGGAAGAGGAGCACCCCACAGTAGGAGCACCCTGCAGGGAGAAGGGGAGCATCCCGCAGGGAAGAGGAGCACCCCATAAGGAGGAACACCCTGCAGGGAAGAGGGGAGCACTCCCAGGGAAGAGGAGCACCACACGGGGAGGAGCACCCTGCAAGGAAGAGGGGAGCACCCCAGGGAAGAGGAGCACCCCACGGGAGGAGCACCCCTACAAGAATGGGCCATAGGAGCCAGGTGGAGGAGTCCCACTGCGGTGGCTCCCTGGCCATGGCTCTGGGCAGTGTGGCCCTGGGGTGAGGGACAGCTGCAGGACTCGGGTGAGGCTGTGGCTCTGGAAAGCTGCGGTGGGGCTGTGAGCCTGACAGCGTCACCCGGAGGCGTCACACTGCAGGCAGGTGCTGTCCTGGCCAGCCACCCCACAGCCCAGCTGCTCAGCGAAGCTTCCAGCCTGGCCCGTACCTTTCACTTCAGTGGTCCCAGGACAGCCGCTCTGGGCATGCGGGTGGCCCATGATGACAGGTTCTGGGCCTGTAGCTACGGTGCTCCCAGGATGGAGGGGCACCAGGCTCTGAGGGGCAACACCCCACGCTCAGGCCCACTGGTGTGGCACGTGGGCTAGGTATCGCCCTTTCCTTCCTGCGGGTGCCCGCCTCTCGCCCCGGCCAGGCTCAGAAGTGGGGTGTTCCCAGACACGAGAGGAGGCGGGTTGGGGGGCCCCGGGGTGGGCAGAAGAGGAGACGGAGTGCACATTCCTCCCGGGTCAGCGCTGCCTGCGCAACGGCGCCGTTTCCTGTTTGTGCTGCAGCTTCTCCAAAGTAGCCCAGGCAGGGGCTCCCCCTCCCACTCCCCATTCCCTGAGCACGACGCCCGGCCCCCTGAAGGAGCTTCCCGCGGCCAGACTCTGGTGTCAGGCAGAGCAGCACAGCGCAGGCCAGGGGCTGCAGGCGGCTCTGAGGCTGGGGGGCCCGGCTAAGTGAGCTGCAGCTTGTGGATGGTGACAGGACCCTCTGACCCCAGCCACGTGCCCCACCTGGAGCTGCTCACCCCATGGTCAGGCCCGAGGTCAGCAGGTGGCCAGGGGACGGCAGGCGCTGGGCATGCTCTCACCTAGGGAAGGAGCTGTGGTGGGTTTGTGCCACCCTGTGGGAATGTGGCCCCACAACTGACCAGTGGGGCCTGCATCTGGGCGTCAGATGTTCTGGTGCTAACCTGCCGCTGAGCTGCCAGCCGAGCCCTAGAGCCTGAGTCGAGACACTGAGCATGGACCTGACGCGCTAAGTAGGAGCTGGGGGCAGCTGTGGCAACCAGGGCCTGAAGCTCGGCCCGTGGCCTCCCCCGTCGGGAAGACGCTCAGCCCGTGGCCTCCCCCGTCGGGAAGACGCCGGCCCGTGGCCTCCCCGTCGGGAATGCAGCAGTGGCAGGACAGCTGAGGAGCCCGCCCAGAAAGGTGGGGTCTGGGTGACCGGGCGGTCACTCAAACTGCCCCCCTTCCAAAGGGAGATTCGTTTGTAAGCAAGGAAGGAGAGGCCCAGGAAGGGGCAGGTCCATGGAAGGGTGGAACCCTGGGAATGGGCTGGATCTGTGGGGAGGGGTGGGGCCACAGGAAGGGGCGGGGTCTTGGGGAGGTGGGGGCCATGGGAGGGGCGGGGTTTGTAAGGGAGGGCCGCTAGCAGGTGTGGGCTCCCTGGGAGTGGACAGGCCCACGGGTCTGGTGCTTGGGAGCTTTGCGGGCAGGGCGCTTCCTGCTACCAGTGTCACAGCGTCTCTGTGGCCCCTGAACAGATTCTGCTCTGGACACATTTCACTGCCCCCGCCGTGCCTGCCCCTCGTGCCCTCAGGGACTCAGAGCCCAGCCTGTCAGTAGGTGTCGGGAGGGGATGTGCCCTGGCACCAGCTCTGAGCCTCTCGGCGGGCTGCCAGCCCCAGGTGCCCCGTGGGTGGTTTTGACCACCATGCTGGGCGGCTGGCTCCTCCCTCATGCCCACTGCCAACCTAATGCCCACCCCCGCCCCTGTGAGCTGTGCCTGCCCCCGGGCGCCTCCCGCTGTGGTCCCCGCTGTGTCATGCCTATCCCCGTCCCCATGTGAGGATGCTGAGGCAGCCCAGGTGTGCCCAGAGTCTCTGCAGTGGAATAGGCGCCTGCTCCGGGGTCCCCAGGATGCCAGAGACTCAGACCCTCTGTCGGCAGACCCTCTCCAGGACATGGGCTTCAGGCGGACCAAGCAGCATGCCGTGTCCGCTACGACTCGGTGCCGTGGCCCGTGGTGACGGGCCTGCCCCTCGCGGGGTGTCAGCAGGGGAACAACACTGGCTGTGGGGGTGGGCCCGGGGCAGCCCAGTCCCGAGTCCTGGCAGGGGCCTTCACATCTCCAGACTCTGTGTGGCCTCTGTGGCGTGTCTGCCACGCTGCCTCCCGGTGCCCCGGGCTCGCTTCAGGCGCAACCAGTTACGAGGAGCGGCAAGGTCCAGGTGGCCTCAGGTCCGTCTGTGGTGGTGCCCACCCTGGCCCCTGTGCCCTGTTCCTTCTTGCTAGGCCCCCAGGAGCAGTGCTCGAGAGCTCTGGTGGTCTGGCCGGCTGTGTCGGGTGCTGGGTCCCTCCCCCACCGTCCCTGCAGGGACCTGGGCTTGGGAGAGCCAGACCCCAGCCCACCATAGCCCTGCGCCAGCTGAGAGGCTTCAGGAAAGGGGCTGAGAGTTGACACGAAAACTCACTTCCGGGAAGGCCCAGAGCCCAGGCTGGGCCCCTGAGTCCTTAAATCCCCTGAGCCCCAGAGACCATGGACTGGGGGAGATGTGAGCCCTCAGTAGGGGCTGGCATGAGCCTGGTTTCCTCTCTGTAAAAATGAGTGTGTCCCCAACGCAGCAGATTCCTGGGCAGCCCCAGGCTCGTCCCCTGCCACCCCATCACCGAGAGCCAGGGCCAAACTGCCAGGGCCAAACTGACTTTTGCTGAAAGTGGCTGGCAGGGTTGGAACCCAGGCGTGCTGGCCTTCCCCGCCACGCCGAGCTGTGCCCGCAGCCTGGACAGCAGGATTCAGCCACATCGCCACCGGGCTGCGTGGCATCGAGCCTGCGCCTCTCTGAGCCTCGGGTCCCCGTGGGGTGGGGTCCTGCCCTGTGTCCTGCCTCCCTGTGGGATGGGCCCCGGCTGAGCCTTTACCAAAGACACATGACCACATGGCACATCCGCTCTGAGCTGAGTCCTCGGTGCCACGGAAGTTGCCACTTTTACTGTGTGCCCACTTCCCGAGAGGGCATCCACAGGGAACCTCACAAGATCTTCACCCAGGGCCAGCTGCTCCAGCGGGCACTGTCTGGCCTCAGCCTCGTGCCAGGCAGGGCAGCAGGCAGTGTGTCCTGTGTGTGCAGTGATGGGACCAGGGCCCGCTGTGCGCACACACCCGCCTGTGCATAGATACACCATACATAGATGCACACTCACATGTAGACGCACACTCACATGTAGATGCACACTCACGTAGATGCACTCACGTAGATGCACACTCACACGTAGATGCACTCACGTAGATGCACACTAACACTTAGATACATACTCACATGTAGATGCACACTCACGTAGATGCACTCACGTAGATGCACACTCACACGTAGATGCACACTAACACGTAGATACACACTCACACGTAGATGCACACTCACACGTAGATGCACACTCACACGTAGATGCACACTCACACGTAGATGCACACTCACACGTAGATACACACTCACACGTAGATGCACACTCACACGTAGACGCACACTCACACGTAGACGCACACTCACACGTAGATGCACACTCACACGTAGATGCACACTCACACGTAGATGCACACTCACACGTAGATGCACACTCACACGTAGACGCACACTCACACGTAGACGCACACTCACACGTAGACGCACACTCACACGTAGATGCACACTCACACGTAGACGCACACTCACTGCGTAGACGCACACTCACACCGTGACGCCGCACTCACACGTAGATGCGCACTCACACGTAGATGCGCACTCACACGTGATGCGCGACTCACACGTGCGCACTCACACGTGGATGCGCACACGTAGATGCGCGCACTTACACGTAGATGCGCACTCACACGTAGATGCACACTCACACATAGATGCGCACTCACACAGATGCGCACTCACACGTAGATGTGCGTTTACACATAGATGCACACTCACACGTAGATGCACACTCACACAGATGCGCACTCACACGTAGATGCGCATTTACACATAGATGCACACTCACATGTAGATGCACACTCACACACTAGACGCACACATATATGCACACTGACATAGATGCATACTCACAAGTAGATGTACACACGTATTTGCACACTCACTCATAGATGCATACTCACGTAGATGCACATGCATAGATGCACACTCACAAAGATGCACACTTACATAAATATACCCTTACGTGTAGATGCACACTCATGTATATGCACACTCACATAGATGCACACTCACATGTAGATGCAGATGCATGTACACACATGCACACGTCACACAACACTTGTAATACCTGCACATGCGTACAGACCTACACATATGTGATAGCAGGAAAACCACGTCTCTCGGGATGCCACACGCCCTTTGGAGGGCACAGCCCCAGGTGACAGCCACCGCCCAGGAAGAGGGGGCCAGACGCTGATACTCGCTTGGCAACAGGCGGGGCAGTGAGTGGAGCCTGGTTGGTGCCTGCTGGGCCCCCGGCAGGGAGCAGCGTCTCCCTCCGGGTTCTCTGGGAGGCGGGCTCAGCTCAGGGAGCAAGGGCGCACCTCCCTGGTCTGCTGGGATGTCTGGGTGCTGGATCTGGGATCCACAGCCTCGCCTCCACTCGACTCGGCGAGTTACCCGGTTATGACAGGTCAAGGGAACTGCTCTGGGGGCCTCTTAGGTTACACCGTGCTGAGACTTCCCCTTCCCCAGCTCTCCCCCATAGCCATCCACGTCAGCTGCTGGCTTCCCTCCCCTTTGACAGTGGTGGGAGGGGCTCAGCTAGCCCACAAGGGCGTCCGAGATGCCTGGAAAGAAAGGTCCAGAAACTCAGGTGGCCCCCACGTTCTTTGCAGAGTGAAGGAGTATTGGCTTTTTTTTTTTTGTCACACCCACCCGGCAATGCTCAGGGGTTTCTCCTGGCTCTGCACTCAGGAATTACTCCTGGCAGTGCTCAGGGGACCATATGGGATGCCGGGGATCGAACCCGGCCAGCACAGGCCGGCCGCGTGCAAGGCAACGCCCCTACCTGCTGGGCTATCGCTCCGGCCCCCAGTATTGGCTTTTCTGCCTGACCTTGTTCCCAGGGCCCTGCACTGAGCCCTGGGGCTCCAGAGATACCCTCGGGACAAAAGCAGTGTGTGTACCTGTGTGTGTACCTGCGTGTGCCTGTGTGAGCATTCCTGTGTGTGCGTGCTTACATGTGTGCCTCTGGGTGTGTACCTGTGTGCGCCTGCGTGTGCCTGTGTGAGCATTCCTGTGTGTGCGTGCTTACATGTGTGCCTCTGGGTGTGTACCTGCATGCATGCCTGCGTGTGCCAGAGTGCGTGCCTTCATGCATGCTGCTGTGTGCTGCCCTGCTGGTGTGGGGCTGCTGTGGCCTTTCTCCCCTGGCGAGAAGCTTTCTAGGCCTACTTCTGTCCCCATGTACCCATGCAGGGATGCAACAAACCCTTGAGTATGTGGCCTGGGAAGGACCCTGGTCCCGGCCCACAGACGGCAGCAGCGCGCAGCTGTGAGCTGAGTGGGGCCTCGGGCCCTGGCTCAGTCACCTGCAGGGGTACTGTCCCCCAGAGCCCCTCACGTGCTCTTCTGCAGCTCCTCTCCGAAGCACCCTGGGGTGCTCACTTCTGGCCCTCGCTGTGTCCTAAAGCCAGCAACCAGCCCTGCCTTGGGCTCCCGGTCCCCAGCCACACCCGTCATTGTTCCTGGGGGGCAGTATGGGGGAGCAGCAGCAGGTTGCGGGTGCTTCTCAGCTTGGGCCAGATGCTCCCTTTGCTAGAGTCAGCTGGCCCGTGATCCAAGGGCCCAGTCAACAGGGAGCTGGTGTGGGGCCAGGGAGGGTGCCGGTGCGGCCCAGCCCAGGGTTTGGCGAGCAGTTAAGGCCTTTTGGGCAGAGGAGCAGGAATCTGAGGGTGCCGGCAGAGGAGGGGCCGGGTGGCCCACTCAGGGTGGACGTACAGTGCAGCCCCGCCCCTAGGATCACCTCTCTAAAGTGTCTATCCGCACACAGCTCAGCCCAGTTCAGCCCTTAGAACACTCCCCCCAGGACCCCCAGTTGTGGGGCATCGGCTGGGATCCGTCCCACACAGCAGGCCCGCCGGCCCCAGAGATGGGAAAATGGTTCAATCAGGAGGGTAGAGTTGAACAGAGGCGAGAGGTGAAAGTTGAGGCTTCAGAAAATCCTATAAAAATGAAAACAAACCATCCGTCTTCTCACTGGCGTCTTCCCCTGACGGTGGCCTGTGCCGGGCTTGCCCTGCTGTCTGTGGGGAAGGCAGTGCTGAAACCTAATCCAGCGCGCCTGCCCCCCCACACACACACACACTGGCCCGCCCAGCGGCCTCCGGGAGGGACAGAGCTTGGGGGGGACGCCCCTCGAGGACACCGCCTGACGGACAAGCGCCTTTGCGTACAGCCCTGAGCCCCAGCCGTCGAAGCTTTTCAAAGCAGTTGTAAAAATCATATGAACCCTTCGAAGAACTGTTACAACAACGTTTATCCCCGGGTTGGAAACAAAGACGATGATATTATAAATAATTGTAGATGAATGAAGATAGGCCAGAAAAAATAACATCATTAAAAGACTTTTACAAGACAGGCCTTTCACAGAGATGGATGGAGTAACACAATACGTTAAAAATATCTGCAATTAGCACAAACACCGCGCGGGGACAGAAAACATCTGCCCGGGCCTCGCCCTGGGCCTGGTCCCAGGTTACCCATGGGCACCGGCAGGGACGGGTGCCCCAGGAACGGGTGGGGGGAGGGGCAGTATCCTGGTGCACCCGGACACTGGGGCTGTTGCTAGGAGGTCCGTGAGCAGAAGGGAAACTGAGGACCCAGGGAGGGCCTTCTGTGGGGGCTCAGCACTTACTCTAGGAATCCCGCCCTCCCTGACCCCACTTGAGGTGTGGCTAGCCACTGTCCACACAGCACACTGACTCTCACTTGGGCCCCTGGAGCAGCCGCAGGTGTTTACAGGCCTGGTTGCAGGTTTGGGACAGGAGGAGATGGCCAAGGGGCTAGTGGACACCAAAGCCCAGCCCAGCCAGTCACCAGCCCGTGGTGCCCACTGCGCCGCGTTCTCCCGGGGTTCGGAGCCAGGCCCTCACACACATGGGCTCTGGCTGGGATGGTGATCGTGTCACCCCGCTGCCGGGCCCCTTTCTCCGTCTGACCCCGGTCTGCTCCAACTAAAAGAGAAATAAACATGTGTGAGCCCCGAAGCACTGGGCAGCCGCCCAGGAAGCAGCAGGGCCGGCCTGAACCCTGGCACATCCAGACACGTGAGCAAGCTGTCTCGGCTTCCACCCGCTCCCCGTCTTCTGCCTTGCTGCTGTAGCACAGCGGGTCATGGAGGGCTCAGGAGGGCTGGTGCGCGTCCTGCGGGTGCAGAGCGGGTCATGGAGGGCTCAGGAGGGCTGGTGCCCGTCCTGCGGGTGCAGAGCGGGTCATGGAGGGGCTCAGGAGGGCTGGTGCGCGTCCTGCGGGTGCAGAGCGGGTCATGGAGGGCTCAGGAAGGCTGGTGCGCGTCCTGCGGGTGCAGAGCGGGTCATGGAGGGCTCAGGAGAGCTAGTGCGCATCCTGCGGGTGCAGAGCGGGTCATGGAGGGCTCAGGAGGGCTGGTGCAACGTCCTGCGGGTGCAGAGCGGGTCATGGAGGGCTCAGGAGGGCTGGTGCGCGTCCTGCGGGTGCAGAGGGCCCGGGCTCAAGGCCCACGAGCATGGTCAGAAGCAAATACTGAGCTGGGTATAGCCCTGAGCTTTGCCACTTGGCCCTAAACCAGGGGGAAAAAGCCTTTAACGGCAGAAGCCCGTGGAGCACCGTCCCCGACAGGGGTGGAGCACCGTCCCCGACTCCCTGTGGACACGGTACCCGCCCACAGTCCTTGCTCACAAGTGCGTGTCCAGCTCCCTCTTCATCAGAGGGGTCCCAGCCGCGTGGATGGGTTGCGTGTGTTCTGCATTGTATGCACTTGGGTCTCGCCCGGCCACGACTGGGAGTGTGGGTCCCTTCCGTGGCAGGGCCACCAGGAGTCTCGTGGTCTCTGGCAATGTGGCTGGTGTTGTTTGGTGGGAAGTCTCTACGGTCCCCTGCTGGACTGTGCTTGCCTTGCCCACGTCAAGGGGTGTGGGGGTCTTGCCCGGAACATGGGTCTGTCCCCACTGCTCCTGCTAGCCTCCCCCTCGCCCAGCCTCGGCCCCTCTACTTCCTGCTGTTCTGAAAGAGGCTCCTTGAGGAGCTCAGAGCAGTGCGTACCCTGCACTGTGCTCGCGGGGTTGAGCTGGGCTGGGGCCAGGGAGTTGGCCCATAGGAGACAGTGGACTCACCTTTTGCCCAGCCCATTTCCACTTCCCACTGTAGCTGAGTCAGACGGCTGCGGCACCCAGGATATGGGGAGCTGTGTGTTGGCACCCGGGATATGGGACCTGTGTGTTGGCACCCAGGATATAGGACCTGTGTGGTGGCACCTGGGATATGGGAGCTGTGTGTTGGCACCAGGATATGGGAGCTGTGTGTTGGCGCCCGGGACAGAGCACGTGGCCCAAGAGTGGTCGGGGGATTCAGCTGCGCTGTCACCTGCTGGCTCTAGGCTGGCTCTGGGCCTGGTCAGCGGGCCATAGGTGTCCCTCAGGGGCCTGGCCATCCTGATGTGGGACAGTGTGGCCTCCCACTCAGCCTGCACCACATCAGATGGACCCTTGTAGCCAGTGAGGGCATTGCAGGGGAGCCCCACACCCCGGCTCTAGAGTGACTTGTCCCCAGAGCCCACCTTTGCTCAGGCCACGGACCCCCAGGAGAAGACCCCCACTGGAGCCTGCCCTCCTGGGGCCCCGGGCTCGAGTGCCTGGGAGGAGGCAGCATTGCCCGGATTCACTGGGGCGGCAGTGGAGAGAGTGTGGCAGAGGGTTTGTGACGAGGAGGCCACGGGCCGGGCAACCGCTTCACCCCCACCTACCTCCCTGGGACAGGAGAGTTGCTCCAGGCGCAGCGGGCGCCCCTCCGAGGCCCTCAGGCCCTGTTTCTTTCTCTGAACCTCTGGATAGAGTATAGGTGGCCCCTGGCCATCGCAGAGCCAGGGGACCTTCTTGACTGGAGTTGCGGTGCACCATGGGGGCTGGAGTTGTGACGCACCACGGGGCATCCAGAAGGTTCCTTACACTCCTGAGAACTTAGGGGCAGTTTCCTGGGGAAATAGGGTGTTTCTGGCACTGCCAACACGAGACACCAGGGGAGCTGCCAGGAGCCACAGGGGTGCAGGGCGGCCATGACATAGACCCCTGGGGTGGCCCCAGGCCCCTGACGCCAGTGCCTGAGGTCATGCAAGTGCCCATGTGAGGGGCCATTGCATGCAGGTGTGTCCAGAGGGGGTATATGTACACATGTGTGTGCGCCTGTGTCTGTGTCTGTGTGTGGGCGTACGACACGTGTGTGGATCTGTATACCCGCATGTATGTGTGCCTGCGTGTGTGCCTCTGTGTGTGTGTGTGTGTGTGTGTGTGTGTCTGTCTGTGTCGGCTGCCACGGGCAGGAGGTGAGTGCGAGGCCAGCTTCCTGACAGGGCAGTTGTAAAACATTCATAAAACTTTTATTGGACTTGCCACCCTTCCAGATAAATATTTTTCGATTTTATGGGCTTGTTTTAGGGCCCCGAGCTTAATCATGGCTTTGTAGCTGCCTTTTAAAAAAATTAAATATTGTTTTGGTAGAGGAGCCCCCCCCCCGCCCCCCGCCCGCCACGGCCTGACTCGGCTCATAAATCCCTGCCCCTCAACTCTTGCCCTTCTCCCCGGCTCCCCCGCCCGCGGGACAAACCTGAGGGAAGGGAGGGGCCCTGAGGACCTCCTGACACCCCCTTTCCTGGGGCTCCACTGCTTGGTTGGGGAGGGATTGGACGCCCCCGGGCTTGACTGCAAATGGCAGAGGGTGGGGTAGACCCCCTCCCTGGACAGGCCGCCTGGCAGCAGAGGATGAGCATTGCCTGGCCCCCACCCCTTCCCAGCAGCCTCCTGTGACCCCTCATTGGCATCATGCCCTCTGGCGTCAGAGCCTGGTGCCCCCAACCGCCCCGCTCTCTCTGCTGTTACCTTCCCTCCCTCCACCCTCCCCCCAGCAGGTTTGGGATTTTCCCCCTCAAACACAGTCACCACCACCCCCACCAAATACACACACACACACACACACACACACACACACACACACACACACCCTGTGCCCCATCAGCAGGGTCTGGTGCACGGGAGAGCCCAGGGGGCACATCATGGGGTCTCACAGTGCCACTGACCATACTGGCGTGGGCCAGCCGCCATAACCGTGCTCGTCACTTGCTCAGATCAGGAAACAGAGGCCAGAGGGGCAGCCATCTGGCCCCAGCCAGACAGTGAGAGACAGCGTCTGCCCTTGCTAGTGGCCGTAGTTGAGACTGAGCCTGCCCAGCAGTGACCAGCCAGCACGTGGTAGGGACCCAGGCTGCCCAGCCTGAAGCCAGGCCTCAGCTAAGGGACGGGGCTTGGCCGCAGGTGCTCAGCTGCCTAGTTGCCAATGCAGAGGCCTGCAGGAGCCAGGCAGGGGACAGGTAAGGAGGGCCTATGCTGGTGACCAGTGCCGGGAGTGACGCACACCCTCATCCAGGCCACCTCCCTGCCCTGCCCCTCACCACAGCATAAGGTGGGGGAACAGCGGCCACTGGCTGGGCATGACCTTCCTGGCCCGGCCCCTGAAGTGTCTCCGTAGCCACATTCATTCCCACGAAAGCAGCGACACAGGAGGAAACCTAGACCCGGCCAGGGGGCATAAAAGGACGGGGCCAGGCGTAGCTGGGGGCCCTAAAGCTCAGCCTCAAAGGAAGGGGGACAGGACAGAGTCCTGGGGGTGTCCCCTACATGCTCACATACACACATGCTGACATGTGAAACCACCATGCATGCTCGCAGATGTACATAATGCCTACAAGCACATGTGCTCACATATGTGTTTGCATGTGTGCACAGACACATGCAGTGCTCACATGAATGCATATGTAGCTCACGCACAGCACACAGATGCACAGAGGATTGTCGCACTGCCCACACGGCACATGCACCCACCTTTGTGCTGATCCGTTCACACAACACATGGACATGCTTGTATATTGCTTGCACGCATGATACATGTGTGTTCACTTGTATGTACTTGCACACATGATACGCGTCTCTGAGGCTGGAGAAGGTTCTGGATTGCGGTTAATGGCTCATTGAGCCGCCTGGACACAGCAACCTTCCCGCACCCCAGGCACAGCGGGAGTCTCCTCGGTTCCTCCCGGAGGCGGGGCAGAGAGGTGCTGGGACCCGTTCCTACCCCTCTCAGGGCAGAGGGAGGCAGTCCAGATGCTTCTACATGTCCCCGTCTCCACATCCCAACTCAGACCACAGCAAAGCCTCGTGCTGCAGCTTACAGAGAGCCAGCCACGGGAGAGTGACCCGGCCAGTCGGCCCGGGACGGGCCCAGCAGCGGGAGAGTGACCGGCCAGGCGGTTCGGGACAGGCCCAGCAGCGGCAGAGTGACCCGGCCAGGCAGCTTGGGACAGGCCCAGCCACAGGAGAGTGACCCGGCCAGGCGGCTCGGGACAGGCCCAGCCACAGGAGAGTGACCCAGCCAGGCGGCTCGGGACGGGCCCAGCAGGGGAGAGTGACCCGACCAGGCGGCTCAGGACGGGCCCAGCAGTGGGAGTTTGCACTTCTTGTGCACCGGCCTGCGCTGCAGGGAGTTTGCATGCGGTGCGGGCTGGCGTTTGTGGAGGGAGCTTGTCTACACAGAGGCAGTGTGCGGCAGGGCGAGGAGTTTGCTTGTGTGAGGAGTCTGTATGTACAGAGGGGAGATGATGTGTGTGGCGGGGAGTTTGTATGTACAGAGGGGAGAGGATGTACATGACGGGAGTCTGTATGTACAGAGGGGAGAGGATGTACATGTCGGGAGTCTGTATAAACAAAAGGGGAGAGAATGTGCGTGACGGAGTCTGTATGTACAGAGGGGAGAGGATGTGCCTGGCGGGGAGTCTGTATGTACAGAGGGAGAGGATGTGCATGGCGGGAGTCTGTATGTACAGAGGGGAGAGGATGTGCGTGGCGGGAGTCTGTATGTACAGAGGGGGAGAGGATGTGTGTGACGGGAGTCTGTATGTACAGAGGGGAGAGGATGTGTGTGGCGGGGAGTCTGTATGTACAGAGGGGAGAGGATGTGTGCGACGGGAGTCTGTATGTACAGAGGGGAGAGGATGTGCGTGGACGGGGAGTCTGTATGTACAGAGGGGAGAGGATGTGCGTGACGGGGAGTCTGTATGTACAGAGGAGAGGGATGTACATGACGGGGAGTCTGTATGTACAGAGGGGAGAGGATGTATGCGTGACGGAGTCTGTATGTACAGAGGGAAGAGGATGCGTGACGGGAGTCTGTATGTACAGAGGGGAGAGGATGTGTGTGACGGGAGTCTGTATGTACAGAGGAGAGAGATGTGTGGACGGGAGTCTGTATGTACAGAGGGGAGAGGATGTGTGTGGCGGGAGTCTGTATGTACAGAGGGAGAGGAGAGGATGTGTGTGGCGGAGTCTGTATGTACAGAGG